>CAJQZM010010958.1:0-12528 GCA_907164665.1 Colias nastes | reverse complement strand
TACATCGTGCTTTGCGAATTTAATGTTAATTTCCACTGGCCTACAATACATTCAGTCACTATCATAAGTAAGGTGCTTAGATAACACAGTATTTGTTAATAGGGATTCCAAACCTCCTCTTCCTTGAGGGTCTCAGGGCGGGAGTTAGGAATAAAAATAATAAACCGATCTAGCTCGAGTAGAAAAGTTTTTTCAAAACGATAAATGCTAATAGATGATTTCTTGCTATCTTGATATAATATAGACATATTGACTTCATATAGTTTTACCTTTACCTTTTTTGTTCAATAAAAATCGTTTTTTTTCGGATTTTACTGTCTTGATAGGTATACATATAAAATGTAGAGAAAAAAATCACAAAATAAACCGTTTCATTGAACTTTCCTACAGTCAGCTTATTTCTGTCGACTAATGGGCATAGGCACAGGCCTATGCCAAAACTAGCCATTCAGGCCGATTGATGATTTCCTTTTTTGTTTTTTTTTTTTTCCTATCAACAACATCATCTTCATTTTATCGCCAATGATTCCATCGCCCAATATGCTGACTGCAATAACAGTAGTATTAAGTAGTACTATTAAATCTAACTTCTCCACTATCAGCAAAGAAGTATCATCAAACTGTACTGTACAAACTGTAATGTATCGGGTACTTAATATGAGTGCATACATTTAAATATAATATTATGCTTAGATGAAAAAAAAATTATCGGTCTGGCAGGACCGTAGGCTAATCACCTCCTTGTCCCAAAATAAAAATCGATCAGTGAAACAGATGTATGCATAATGCATCTGCCCCATACCCCACTAGGGGATATGGGACTCTACTCTCACATATTACGGGAAAAAATGGCTTATTTAAAAATGATGTACCTTAAATATATTTTCCATTTAATATAGATCAATCTGACTCGTGAATCATGTTTTTTTAAATTAAAATTAATATTTCCATAGATATTTCAAATGTAGGGACATAGATGTCAGCGTTGCACTAGTGTGAAGCCGGGGAGGGTTGCTAGTTTAATATACAAGTTACTATATTCTCTCGCCCAACAAGCGTGCAATAATTCAAAATATTTTTTATTTAAATCACCTTTTCACACGCTACACGTGAACATGAATGAGTCAAGAGTCCAATAGTTTGGGTGTCCATTTCATTTGTATAAGAGCTTATGTATATACGTGATTATTATAAAATCAATTAAATAAGATAACGCATTGAAAATAATCAAGATAACATGAATTCATTCTGAGATGCTGTAACGCATCATTTGTAAATTGACAAATATTGTTAAAAATAAATGTGCTTTCCCATTTAATTAACTAAATGTTGATTGAGGTGCCTTCTTACTACTCAACTGAATACAAAATTCAACTAAAAAATCCCACTGTACTCTTATTAATTTATTAAGAAGAACAGTATAGGAACAAGAACTTCTTATGAAAAAAGGTACTATCTGAAATATTTATTTTAAATTTAAATTTAAAGTCAGAACAGGACAGCAGAAATAATATCGCCAAGCATTTTTTTTTAATTCGAACTATAACAGACAATGTTGTTGTGATCATTTATAACGTCGGTGGTTATTAAAACATCAAGGATCTTAAGAAGTACTAAATTGAAAAAAATACTCAAACTTTGATAATGCCTTTATTTATTAAGTAACGTACACAAACATAACACTTATTGCTATTCGGTAGAATTTTTACAATATTCAATAATAATGTTTATGAGGGACAATGTGATGAGTTCCGAATTTCACATCCGCGTGGAAACTGCAAAAAAAAACAACAAAGAAATTAGATACATAAACATTTATGGTATGGCTTGTAGTGTAAAAAGGATTTTCCGAGTATTATAATAGGTTCTCACCCGGTGTGATGGTCCCCGTGGTAGTGCACGGTCCTCTCGGAGCCGTCGGGCTGGTGCAGCGAGTAGACGCCCTTCACCACGTCTCCGTCGCGGTCCTCATGCTGATGCTTCATGTCACCAGTGTGGTGGTCTTCCACTTTGTAGTCGAACTGGTAATGGGGATGGGTCTATGGAAAAAATATATAGGTAAGTAATCAAATAATATTGAAGAAAAGTGCTACAAAGATATTCTGAGAAACATTACATGGTAGTCATGGTGACCGTGGTGTCCGTGAACCACTTCAGGATGTCCGTCGTGTTTGATGAAGTGTTGGGATGAGTGCGCTTCCCCGTAGCCGTGTCCGTACTGCGCGGTTACCATGGCAACCATGGCGAATAAGGTGGTAAAGCACAAAACCTGTAAAACATTATTTTTTATACCAATACATTCTCAATGTTTGTAACTTATCCAGTTTAAGTATGGGGACACTGTTTGTAAGTATAAAATACCTTTGAAAACATTTCGTTTTGTCGTATATTTTACTGATGTTCAATGAAAGTTCAGTAGTCAACTAATGCATGGTTGTAAACTTCCAGAGTTTTATATTGATAGACAATGCGATATTATCAAGGTAAAGTTGATTTCACTCGATAATACAAGCATAAACGGTAACATGTGTAGAAATTTTGTTACACTAAAAATATTACTCAAGACAAAATATCTTAGTTAAAATATTAATAAACTGATATTGCATGTTGATACTCAATTTACGTTACACCTATTAAAGTTGTTTATTTAGTCAGAAAAACGATAATCAATTGATTTTTTAATAATTTGCATTTTATAATGCATTTATTTAGTATTTATATTAAATTATGTTAACAGAAATTAGCATTTTTATGATGTACTTAAAAGTTAAAATTATCATCGTCATCACACAAATATTACTATATGAAGGCTTTGTCCAGCTGTAAACGTCCCATAGCTGATAATGACGTTGATGTTCATACACATAAATATTATATTCATTCCAGTGTGTGTCCACAGTTCCATTCAGTGTGAACACATTCTCCTGAAAATCAGTTTATAACTAGATATATTAGGAACCTGGGTCATTAAATGTATGAAGCAAATAATGGTGGAAAATAAACGATTATTTATTTATTATTTACTAGCTGCGCTTCGCGGTTTCACCCGCGTGGCTCCGTTCCTGTTGGTCTTAGCGTGATGAGATATAGCCTATAGCCTTCCTCGATAAATGGGCTATCTAACACCGAAAGAATTTTTCAAATCGGACCAGTAGTTTCCGAGATTAGCGCGTTCAAACAAACAAACAAACAAACTCTTCAGCTTTATAATATTAGTATAGATAAATAAATAATCCCTCCCCACAGAAAAAGAATCTTGAAATGTAGCTGAAACCTCATAGAGCTTTCAGACACTCTACATTTCAAGAGCGGGCTGCTAGATTACACATGTAGTCAAACTTTTGGTTCTTGGACATGCCGGTTTCCTCACAATTTTCTTCTTCATCGATTGGAGCAGTGGTGAATTGAAAAATATGCTTAATTTTTGTACACAGATATTTATTTATAAAAAAGAGCTAAATAACTGCGTATATTAACTGAATATAAAAATTTCAGTGCAAAAGATAGGTTTTATAAAACAAAGTTTAAGTTTTACAATCGTAATATAATATTATATTGTTGATTTAAATAATTCACATATCCATAAATCTGTTATTGAATTTCGTTGTCTATACTAATCTATACTAATATTATAAAGAGGAAAGGTTTGTAATTATGTATGTATGTATGTATGGTTTTCACGCATAAACTACTAGACCGATTTCAAAAATTCTTTCACCATTAGAAAGCTGCATATTCACTGAGCAACATAGGCTAGGTATATTGCATTTTCAAAAAAATTAGAAATCCTTACCAAAAATGCAAGAATGTAACCAAAGGTGTAAACCTATTTAATTAAATTAAATTTTTGACATAATATTATGATAATTGAGATGATTTTAAGAAATTTCAATTTTTGAGAAATTTTGAACATCGAAATAACTAGTGTCTCCTACTTTTACTTTACTATCCTATTGACTCACTGTTAACCCTATATTTACATATTCCTAAATTTACGAAGAAAAAATTCATATTTTTTGTGAAATCGATTTTCGTTAGTTCTCCTTGGAAAATAACTATAAAAGTTGCATTTCATTTCTAACATGTATCAGTCAACACGCAACCTTAGTAAATTTAACAGATTTTAAAAATATACCACAATAAAATGTACTTCAAGGTATAATACCATATTAGTAAAGTATATTAATAAAGTAAAATAAATTTATTTTTTCTGTTTTAAAATTTTCTAATGATGTACCAAATCAATCAAGTATTTGGGAACTTCAATAAGATTCATAAACAAAATGTTAAAATATTTCAGGTGTTGTGTTTTATGACAATTTTGGCAATTGCTGCTGCACAATATGATCACGGGCATGCTTACTCATCTCAGCATTTCAACAAACATGATGGCAAGCCAGAGATCGTCCATGGACATCATGGCCACCACGATTATCATGTACGTACAAATTCTTACTTAAAATATGTAACTATAGATAGCTTTTTACAATTTCACAGTATTTCACAGTTTATTAAGAAATGGATGTATACATGGAGAAATAGATTAATAAAGTTTTTGAATTACAGACTCATCCTAAATACGATTTTGAATACAAAGTGGAGGACCACCACACCGGTGACATCAAGTCCCAGCATGAGCACCGCGACGGAGACGTGGTGAAGGGCGTCTACTCGCTGCACCAGCCCGATGGCTCCGAGAGGACCGTGCACTACCACGGGGACCATCACACCGGGTGAGAATCTATATTGTTCAATAGTTTTATTATAGTGATTAGTTATTCCATGTCTACACTGGCCGAGCTACATACTCCGCGTGGGAAATGTTTTTTTAGACTGACGCTCTGTGTGGATTCGACGTACGAGTATGAATTTCATCGAATTCTTACATACGATATTATTTATTTTCTAGTATGTTACGAAGAACTAATGTTTGTTTTAATTATTTTCAGATTCCACGCTGATGTTAAATTTGAAACCCACCATCCTCATCATTATCACCATTAGAAAACAATTTGTATTAAGTTTTGTTATGTTTTGTAATATTTAAAAGAAATATATAAAAGTACCTATTTACATTATTTCTGGTCTTATTATCTCTGATTACCCACTTACACATCTAAATTGATTACATCTTAAGAAAATTAATCAAACGTAAAGTAATTTTAGGTAACAAAAAATGTGTAGGTATGTTAAATTAATGTTAAACTGAAAGCTGAACACAGTCAAAAACCGAATAAAAATTTATAAAAAAATCGTATCGTCTAACAATAAATATTTGTGGTCGATAATAATAAATTATAGACGTGTATCCTTTTGAGCATAATACATATAATGAATTAACATAATAAGTGATAAAATTAGTACATGTACAAGCTCACTAATTTTTTTTACAAATTATTTCGGTGCTTATTTTATACAATTAAGTTTTTAAATTATAAGGATAAGTTTATAACACTTAAGTTTTAAAATAAAGCATACGCTGAAGGCAAAGAGGCAGAACACAATATATTGATATCACCTCAAAATACACACACCGGCAAAATTAGGGGAAAAGACAAGAAACCCGTTTATTTTCAACTTGTTGGGTATTTTTGCAAGTGGATATTTTTTTTATCCTTTAGGTACGTCTTTGGAACGATGACGAAAATAAAAATTTTGTTTTTCGATTTTTAAACATTAAATTATACCCATTTGAGGATTTGTTGCCTATTTAACGACTATAGCTGCTACAAATTAAAAATATTCTAACGTGTTTAACTAAGTTTATTTCTTCCTACTGTTAAAGAGTATACAATATAGGTACATTGTACCTATAAACAAACGAATACAAACAACCAAACGAATATAGAGCTAGAGCTAGAGCAAGAGCATTATTTTAGTGTAAACGAAAACTCGTATTCAGTGTTGTTCAGTAATAGAACATTGACTATAATCTTTTCGAACGCACTAAGAACAACGAAAGAATGCTACTACGTCTGTTTACACTAAGAGAATTTTGCATAATTCTTAAATGAGCATTCGCTCGTTTGATGTATAATGCAAAATGAGTGATTTGCCTGCGACTGAAGTTGCCAAAGCCACAGCAATAACCGAGGAGGGTCACACCTACCATTCAACGAATATAGGTCTTACTTGCGTCGGCGCGAGTAAGAAAATTTTTTTTATAAGGGTGCAAAGAGAAACATTCATCATACGGCTGTTTAGGCACAAAATTTGTTAGTAGAAGTCCGTAACGTCCGTTTTAGTGAACGAACGCGCTAGTCATTCATTCCAATAGCAGATTCAACCATTGAAGGTGACATTCACATCACAAGCGTAATTATAGGCGGGTCCCCATAGAGTGAGGACTAGGTGCTTTTCCACCAATAATTTGCGAGGATTAGTAGCGAGGAATGTGTGAAAAAATTACCTGTATTGTGCACTGTTATTTTGTATTATATCTAGTTACATCACGATATATTATAGGTATATCTATTATATCATCAGAAACGTAATTGTATAATATTTTGCAGTTTAAAAATTAATAATGAAATAATTTTTATCTTCCAAACCGTTAAATAAGTGGAATATCTAATTTTAACAATGTGTTGAAAGAATTCGAAAGTGTATGTACAATGTGTTGGCTTTCATCATAAGCATGCATGGGTTTAAACAGAGATTAGTTTCAGAGAAATCATTATTGCTTTATATTTTTCTCCTTGGATATTGGATATAAAAACTTTATTTTTTCACAATTCTATATCAGTCAAACAACAAACGTGAATACAATCCTACAACACTAACAATGTATTTCAAGGTACAAATACCTAAGCATTTTAATATGAAAAATAATAAAGATATTCGTAAAGAGAAAGCTTGAAATAGAAACTAATACATTCGACGATATTTATAAAGTACTTTATTTCTAGGTCCTTTGCTTCGCATCTATTGCTGCTTTAGCTGCAGCACAGTATGATCAAGGATATGGTCATGCCTTTTCATCGCAGCATCTCTTGAAGCACGATGGACATCCTGAAGTGGTCCATGGACACCATGGACATCACGATTATCACGTACGATTCATATAAATTACGATATAATTTATTATGTACTTGTATATACAGACATGTAGAGATAAACTACGATAACATGGCGCGCCCCTCCAAAATTCAAAACGTTTGAAAGTATTTGTGAAAGTATTTACAATGCACCACCAAGATTCACAACGCATGTGTGCGTAATGAGACGGCCGTCAAACAAAAACAAATCCACGGATTTGTTGCTCGACTAGTCACGCTCTAATCGCTCATTATTATTAGTAATGGCGCTGCACTGACGTATTCTATGAAAACGACACGTGCGTTGTCTTGGGCGCTCGGCAACTTATGATTAGTTGACCAACAAATCTGGTAATAAGTGAGATATTACGAGTACTGTACGAGTAAAGACGAATACGTACAACTACATACAAACTCCTTCGTAAGGATGTCACTACACACATTGAAACAGTAATTTGGAGGGGCGCGCCATGTTATCGTAGTTTATCTCTAAATAACCTCAATATCCTTACAGACTCATCCCAAATACGAATTTGAATACAAAGTAAAGGACCATCACACTGGTGACATGAAGCACCAGCACGAGCACCGCGACGGAGACGTGGTGAAGGGCGTCTACTCGCTGCACCAGCCCGACGGCTCCGAGAGGACCGTGCACTACCACGGGGACCATCACACCGGGTAAGAACCAATACAGAACACAATAACCTATTTAGTGGTTATCTAGATCTAGTAGATGAGCAACAGAAACAAAGACTATGTTTTATTCTATTCTATAATACTTTTGCTTCCTTACAGATTCCATGCTGATGTTAAATACGGTGTTCATCACATCGTGCCTCATCATCATTAAGACTGAATAAGATTATATTAAGATATGCATAATTAAAAAATATCCTTAAATGAAATAATTATATTGTTTCAATTTTTTGTCATACCCTGTACCCACACGATAACCCGAAGCATAATATAATTACATAAGATCATGTTGAATATAATAATTAAAAAGTTCCATAACCTACGTCCTGATAGCAAGACAAGTAAATACTATTATATAACTTGCAGGTTCAAATACAATATCGAAAAAATTGTCGAACCAGTTCCTTCATACTTTCATTATTACATGTAACTACATACCGAATAAAAAAAGTATAAAAGCTTAAAGTTATCTCGAATATGCATCATTAAGATATTACAATCCTTTGAGTCCACTTAACAATCCATAATGTATTTCAAGGTTTGTACCATATAAGATTAGTTTATTAAAAAATATCTTCATTAATACAAATCAGTGCATAAAAAAGGAAGCAATTTTTAATCAGTGTTCTGTTTAGGTAATCGTATTCGCTGCTGTCGTGGCTGTTGCTGCCGCTCAATACAACCATGGATACTATGGCAATGCGCAATCTTCCCATAACATCGTCCAGCACCAGCCAAGCATAATCGCTCATGCTGCTCAACCTGTAGCCCATTATGCTGCACCAGTGCACCAAGACTACAGTGTAAGTTGAATATCTTTGGATTTTTTTAGAACTGAACAGATTCTAAATAAGGTTCTAATATAAAAGGTAACTGAAGAGAAAGGATAGGTATACACGGAAAGTAGAAGATTTCCGTTGCTGAAACTCGAAAGTCTTTCTATTTCCAAAATTGAAACTATGAGCATCAGGACAGTAATTTCATACTTTGCCGCTATATTATTTACCACTATTAAGTATTCTTTTGTTTAAAACCTATCTAAAGCATTTTATAACTGATATTTATCCACAGGCACCAGCTCACTACTCCTACGAATACGGAGTACAGGACCCCCACACTGGTGACTTCAAGTCCCAACAGGAGAGCCGCGAAGGTGACGTCGTCCGTGGTTCCTACAGCCTGCATGAGGCTGACGGCACCATCAGACGTGTTGAATACACCGCTGATGCTCACAATGGGTAAACGTTTTACTATCTCTTCATTGACAATTAATAATACTATAAGTATTTTACGTAAAATAAAATTTATTTTTGGGTATTTATTAGCAATTTAGAGGAACAGAAAACTGTAACGAAATTACAAAATCAACCGTCTATGTTATATGAAAGATATTTCTTGTAGGCGTTTGATTTTACATAAACTAATATTTATAGTATACGTATTAAAACTCCTGCGAATTTAAATTTTGCATACTTCACATAATTGATAATACTTCTTAATTAAGATATCAATCCATATTTTAACTTATGTACCTATACTTTGAAGTTTCCCTTTATACATTTGGTATCTTAATAATATGATCTAAATAGCGAACGAATGAACAATTTACTTTATTATTTAAAAAAAATGTGTTTTTAATAAGAAAATATTTACAGATTCAACGCTGTCGTTCATCGTGAGGGACAAGCCCACCAAGCTCCTGCCTACCAACATTAGAAACCCTAGTCCATACCTATAATACTGTAGATTATAAATTAGCAGCTAAAATATAAAATTTTCATAGAAGACTACTTTTATTAACCACTTGAACCCTAAATTATTTTCATTATCGTGATCTAGCGCTAAATAATGAATATATAGAATAATAGATCCTTTTCCCTAACTTATAATGTTGCAGAAATAATTGGTCATTAAGGTAATAAACACTTAACGATCATTAGGAGAAATCACTCATTTGATGCTCACCTTGCTATATTATCGTATAAAATTGGTAAATCTGATGTGATGTGCTCAGTTTCATTTTCAATATACACGAAGGATCCAAATACGTGTAAAATGTTTACAAAGGTGATTAATTTTATCTTGACAGTATTAATTTTATTCAGTGATTTAAGATAATTATCTCTTATATTCTTTGGCAAGGATAAGAATCATTTTAAAACGTGATCGTGTGTATTCAGCCGTATAGTGCTATAGTATAATATTATATTAATAATCTAAATAAATCATATGTGCAGTGCTTTAGAAAATATACGGTAACAATTGGAAGAAAATAAAATAATTGCCGGTAAAAAATATAAAATGCAAAGAGGCTTCGGACAAAACCAGTGTTGAAAAATCAAAAACCATCCCCGATAATCTCGATTTTCAATAACAATAGGTTGTAAATCTTCAATCAGGGACAAATATTCTGAAACAAAATATATTCTAAATAATATTACAAAAATAATTTTCCGCACTAAGACATCCGTCTAAAGTTATACGACGAATCCATACTAATATTATACGTATAAATGCGAAAGTAACTCTGTCTGTCTGTCTGTCTGTTACTCAATCACGCCTAAACTACAGAACCAATTTTCATGAAATTTGGTATGGAGATATTTTGATACCCGAGAAAGGACATAGGCTACTTTATATCCCGGGAAAATGACGCATTCCCGGAAATCGAAAGGGAACGGGAACTATGCGGGTTTTTCTTTGACTGCGCGGGCGAAGCCGCGGGCGGAAACCTAGTAACGTTATAAAGCTGAAATCTTTGTAATTTTCAAATTATATGAATTAACGTAAATTATTTGCAATTATGTTCACATAAATTTACGTTTGAGATTATGTGAGTAATTAAGTGTATTTAAAATAAATAAAAAGATGCAGATTCTATATATTATGCAACAATGCAAAGATTATCATGCTTAAACGAGCTCAATGATTGGTAATTTGATATAAGATTAATTTAGCCTTGTGCAAGCAGATTAATTTCAGATATCCGCTCGCGATTCGACTCACGCTCCTGCATTATTCACTCGACTTCTTAAAAACGGAGGTTCTTTAAATAATTCGATGTATTCCTTTACAATAGTGGCGTGTAATTTCTGTAAATATCTTTACAATCGTCTGTACCGTGTGCGACTAGAAATAAATCGGAAATTGTTTATTTCTCGTGTCCCTCAAGAAGATATTCGCACGGATATTTCAATAAACCAATAACTGGATACTTTTTAGGTGCTATTTTTGTGTCTTTTCAACGGTAATTAGAACATAAATTCTACATTTTCTAGTGCTATATTTGGTGCATTTTTGTTAGCTCTATATTCTTAGTCTATATTATACTACTTCTTTTTAGGAATTTTATATATTGTATTTATTGTGTTAACAGGTAATTTGTTTCGCTTCGGTGATCGCCGTCGTCTTCGGTAATTACCACCATGTGGCGTATTCAGAACAGAGTATGTCGAAACGTGATGACCACCCAGTAGTCGTGCCTGTTGGAGGTTACCATGGACACGGACACGCGATTGACTATCATGTAATTCTTTTTTTTTTTATCAAGGCGGTTTCATTGTAACTGAATTATTGTGATCACGCAAATATAAAGAGGTTTCGTTTTTTAAGTAAAAGTTAAAAGTATTCATAATGCAATTGAGATAAATTTCTAACATAGAAGTACTGAAATTCCTAGTTATTGTATATAGAAATCCAACTTTTTAAAAACATTATTTAAATGTCAGAATTTACCAACGAACCCTATGCTTTCATTAATATTGCGGCAATAGTTACAAAGCCTTTCAAGATCACGAATCTGTATTTTTGGGATGATTCTGTATATCCTAATTCTTAATCTATCATCGAAAATAACAGTAATAAATATATTTCAGACGCATCCTAAGTACGAGTTCGGTTACAAAGTAGTGGACACATACACTGGAGACATCAAATCTCAACAAGAGCACAGAGATGGTGACGTCGTGAAGGGAAACTATGCGTTCCATCAGCCGAACGGTGTTGAGAGAGTTGTCAACTACTACAGTGATGATCACAGAGGGTATGCTTTGCTTTATCTAATTTTTGGTCATAATGTAGAACAATAAATTTAAATCTTGAAATAGATATTACCTAAATAAGGAGGAAATAAACTCCTTTATATTTCTGTACTATAGAGATATTTCTGCTAAAGAGAAATCCATAAAAATAAGTGGTTAGTGATAAGCATTGATGATATTTTATATTTCGAAAAGGAATGTATTATGAAGTAAAAATTTTTAAATTTTAAACTGACTGAAAGTTTACTTACAAAATTGTATGTAGATATTTGCTAAAACTTGATGAGGTTGATTCAAAATATTGACTATAATATTTTGTTTAAAAATTGTTATAAGATAGACAATAGACATACTATATTTTACATAATTTTTACGCCACCTATCCTTAAAAATATATGTAAAGTCAATGATTTTTTTTGTTTATTTTCAGTTTCCAAGCCGATGTTAAATACGGACACATCAGTCCCCGATACGGACATTAACTAATTTAGTTATATAATATGTCTAAGAGATTTTATGTGCAAAATTATCAATAAATAAAAATTTGCTATGTAAAAATGTATTTTTCTTCAACCCAGAGGAATGTATATGTATATTATTTTAACCTTTTTTATGGTTCTATGTTTAGGTATTTTTTATATTCCTTAAATTTTATAGACACGAATGGAATTGTTATTATATTATGAAGATGAAGCTATTTTTTTAATAAAAAATTAATATCCATTAGCGAATTTCAAGTATCATTAGTTTTG
>CAJQZM010010957.1:0-11731 GCA_907164665.1 Colias nastes | reverse complement strand
CTGTGACTAGTTTAATTTTTTTAAGGAGTGAAGTTATATAAATTTATAAGTGTGAAATCATTTCAATAAAACAATGGCAGAATATCCTTACGTGGTAGTTCTGACTAATCTTAATACTTAGTACTACAATTTTTTTCTTTAAAAAAGCTTATAAAATGTCTTAGCGTGTAAAATGTACTTCTACGTTATAATTAAGTTTAATCAAGTAGAGCACTTTAAGAGCAGCGGATTTGTAACGCAATTTATTAATTATATTATTTAATCTGACGTTGCTCGGGTGGGGCAGCGATGTAATCACTATGAATAATGTAGTTAATGAATTAATTCGCTGTACAGTTTTATAAAATTCTGTATATATATAGAGAATAAAGCCTTATTCTCAGAAATACATTAACGTTATGGTATCTAATAGTGCAGATTCCTGATTTGTGTATTCGTAATCGTGAAATACTCGAGAGTCAGGGTTATAAATAAAATTCTAAATAAATAAATAGACTTATCAAAGCAAGTTAAAGCAGAAATAATGTATTCAATGTAGAAATATCGTAGTAATCACTGAGCGGGTTGGACCGGTAACTATTAGAGTAGTAAACGCGAAATTGCTGCAATTTTCTTTGGGAAAAATTAATAAATAGAAAAAAATAATTATTCGCGTGTAAGTAGGTACTGGAGTGGTTCGTTACAGCGTGTAGGTCAAGTTATATAACTTAAGTACTTGGGATTAATGTGTAGAAGGCATTGAACATGTACTAGATCGGGGGGTACTCGCCTACGTTATTTACATGTGGAGTTTTTGCAGTGTGACGAGTGTTGAAGGAGAATTGAATTACTTAGGTATTACTAAGTACCTACTAGGTTACTGAGTTATTAAATACTAGATTGGAACACGTGGCTTTGCTTGCGTGATGGCCAGGTAGAAGTTGTCTTTGTGCTGTTTATGCTAAATTTATATCCAATTTGATGAGCATTTTTAAAAAGACTAGATATAAGAGACCACTCAAACTTTCGCTCTTAAAATAATAATGTAAGTAAAATATGACATACATTCACAAATTAAAAATATGCAGTAAATACTTTTGGAACCTTGATGTGGTATCAATATACACAATAGAAAGGCGCCTAGTCTCAAATGTATGAAGGTGCCGCTAATTTATGATTTAGGAACTTATAAATACCTATCCCTACTACTACATTAGTCCCGTCATAACCAAATCTTCAACCTGTAACATACGCAACTAATGATCCATGAAATCAAACTCAAACAGCATGTTTGTTAATAAACTTTAATTAATTACGATACCGTTCGATCAAGCGTTCCCGGAATTACATTACATAATCAAATCGATTCACTTGATTTTTTGTTAAAATAAAAGCAACTCTTTTATGTCGACAGCTTTTAAATCCTGACATTATTAAAACAATTTTATTAATTGAGCAACATTTAACTTAAATAACGACTGAAAAAAAAACTAACAATTTTCACGAACAGTATCTATACAGACAGAAAAAGACGAAAACTCTTATTAAACACTTTGAGGTAAAATTCTGTTTGTTTAAAGGAAATATTTGCCCAAAATTACCAACACGTTTACAAAGGTAGACACCAATTAAAAACCTGAATAAACGAGAATTCATTAACGGGAATTATTCTCGAGTCAGCAAGTACGATAGGTACATCACCATAAGCTCACGCTACGTAAGCATTCGTCTTACATCATTGGAATATTTGTTCGGTGAGGTGTGTCAAGGTCGTTTGCGCAAACGTTTCGCTAGTTAGATGGTATCGTATGAAACTATTATATTTTTTACTGCTGCGCTGTCACTCGGTGTTTGTGTCGCCGCGTTAACAAGCTTAAACGTTCCGAGTAGCTTTCAAATGGTTTACAGGCCGCGAGCGGATAGGTTTCTTAGGAAAAGGTATTGGGTATTGTTTTGATGTGAATAACAAAGTGTTGTAGGTAGATGGAAAAAATGGATGCAATGACATTGATGTTTTTTTATTTGTTATTGTAAAATTAGAAAAAAAAAAACGTATATGGTCAAGGTTATAATAAACATTCTTGGAAAATAAACATCACAATACTCGTATACTTCTCATGTAAGATATTAAATTAATTAGAACATAGTAAAATGGCTATAAAATTAATTACGAGCCAACTGAATAAATTACAGTTACCGATTAAGCAATAATTTAGAGTCATAATAAAAACGAAGGTTAGACAGCTCGAACAAAAGATTAACAGCTAATCGCTAGTAACAGTAGTACCTGTGAGAATTTCAATACTAATATAGATGACATCATCAAAGGTGGAATTAATACTAAATTGTCATGCGCGTTGCGCAATGCAATTGTTATGCCGCTTACATTAACTGCGCAAAAACAAACGACAAACGGTCGGTCCATCAGCGATATTAATCACCCCATCCTGCTCTCCGAACTAGACACGAAAATTGGGTTATGCTTGTGCATTCGTTTAACCTAATTTTTAGCCAAATTCGTAGGGAGAGCCGTAAGGTGCTCCAGTGATTCATTACTGCACTCGAGTGCTTTGAACGAGCTCGAGCGCAATAAATATATAATTTTGTTCTCAATTCATTAAACTTGGCGCGTAACTTCGTAATGTTTTTAATGTTCATTTGTCTTTTATGGCGCTCTGTGAATGTGGCAACGAATTGTTTGTCTTTGATCTTGATTATAAAATATAAAATGTATTATTCAATTTGACGGCATATTGTTGAACGTTAATTTTTAGCATTATAAATACTCTTTGTCCATTAATTTTTGACGAAAATCCGTACGCTCCAACGCTGTCAGTGCTGCCTCAATAAATTAAATTCCAACGTTGGTACTTTCAAAATATAATATCCGGGGCATTTTGAACTACGCTATGGCTACTTTGTGAAATTAGTGTGGAAAGCGTGGAGATGATGCCAGATGAACGTTATTAAAGTATCGATCGCCGGTACGTGTCACCGAAAGAATGGACGCTTATAAAATTGTCTTTGCAGATTTTTACGTAAAGCATCTCTGGATTGTCTAGAGCAATCTCTTCACATCTCTCGAGCCATTGTCGCTCCCTCCCACCTCCATCATCTGTCTAGATGACAACACCCACTTCTTGAAGCGATCCTTGTATGTTTTTTTGTTATTTCAAAAAGTACACGTTCAAGGTTTTTGAACGTAATGATTCGACGTCGTTTTATTACACAATTTGAGCGCTTCTATTTACCACATTTTTATTATCTATTTACGATCGAACACGAACGAAAAAATTTAAAATCAAAAATATTCAAAACATTTCCAATGTGTAAGAATAATTTAAATAAATGTGGACTTTCGACTATTACATTGTTGATAAAAATAATTTCCTTTTATACTGAGTATAGATTACTATATGCATCTTCTAATTGATTTGTTAAACCGTTTTCAAGTATTCATTTAATCTGTCGTACCCGCCTACGTGCAGTATATATCTAGCAGCAGTGCCGACTTTCGCTTGGCCATGCCAACACGCGGTTTGGACATCGTGTGTAATTGGCCTAGTGGCCTATTTTCGACGTGGACTTATTTAAAAGTCTCTCTATTCTCTCTCCACTGACGCTATCAAAAAAGATTTTAATGATTCACTCGAATACAATAGCATTTTTCATGAATATAATGCCGGAGGCACTATTAATCACGCCGTTCCATTCAAAGTAAACGTGTCTTGAAAAACTTTTTCAGCAGCTTTTTGTTGATAATTGGATTTAATATTTTGCGTTTAAATAATTCATTTCTCATCCTAGTTTCAATGCGGCTGGAGTTAATTTGTACCGTCCGGTTCGCCGATGCGGTGTGACAATTAACTGTGTTTCAACTTCTACTGGAATAGTTGTGGATTTAGCGGCTACACTAGTAAAATATATTACAATTATGGTTGAACTTGTATTGTCCAACTTTCTTAATTCATTATGAAAATTAAGTCATTCTAAGCATTTAGTCTAATGGTTCTGGTGATCGGTACTTATGAACAAAAACGTAAGGACTCTTCAGCCTGAATATCGCCTACGTAGTCTCCGGTTCCATTGAGTGCTGTGGTTGAAAGTTAATCACAAGGTCATTGCTATTATGAATGAACCAACAATGCTTCAACACGAATAATGTAATTCATTTATTATCAGATTTTTCTAATTAAATACATTTCATTATTTCGACTTCCTCACTATTGTTGTCACAATGATACAATTTAAAGCTTCTAAAATGTATAGTTACTATGTCCTCTTAACGGAACACGTTTCACGGACCATTCATGGTCATCATTATTTGTTACATTCACTCTTTTGGTTTGATGGTCATCATAAAAAGACGCTTTCGATGTGAAAGTACAATATTATTGTGCGGCGTAACGTCATCTTGAATTACAAGAAATGAAGACACTGGTGTCCATATCGCATATGAAAATTGAGGAAAAAACGAAGCTTCATGTAATAATTTCATAGGCGAAGTTGTATATATGACAATAATTGTTGGAAAAACATTGTTATAAAAACAAACTGAATATCTGGACTCGACTCGTCTGTAACATAAAATAAAAAGACTGTTGGTCCTGTCTACAGCTGACAATTTCTATCCCTTTAATTAAACCTCTGCAAAGTTCACGAAAGAAGAGACTAAATATCACGATGAAAGGTAATCCGAAACGCAGTTTAATTTAACATTTTGTTTAAAAATTGCTCCACAACGCCTTCGCAAGGCTAAAGTAACAAGCAATATCAGTTATCATCTAATGCTCCTGCCCACTCTGCTCAAACGTTCGTAACTCGACCGCGATATGTTACAAACGATTAGAGCTTAAACGCGTCGGGGGCGGAACAGGTTGCAATCTTCCAATCGCGGCTCAAGGCGACTCCATCGTGCACACATGATGTCACCTACATATAAATAGCTCACTGTTTATAAACTTAAACTCTAGACTGAATCTTTGGGGCTATATTCGTCCGCCTCCATCACACGGTCGCCATGTGATTTTTCGTCAACGGTAAATATCACAGAACAGTAAAAACATATAGAAGTGCTATAATGTCATAATTAGTATGAAAACCAGTGTCGCCCAACCCACACATTTAAACCGATAGTTATACAGTACACTACAAGTAAACTATGCCTTTGATTGGACAGCTTAATTTGAGTAAAAACTGACTTAGGTTATAAATTCAGCATTTCAATATGTACCCTAAGGGCGCGTTCCCACTATGTCGTAACGACTAATTTATCGTTCGACGACTGTCGTCTCTACCTGTTCCCATTATGACGATTGTTTGTCGTCAACATTTTTTATCGTTTAGCGACTGTCGTATCTAGCTGTTCCCATTGGATCGCGACGACATTTTAAGCCTCGGCCAAACCTGCGCGAACAAAGCGACTGCGAAGCGGGAGCGTCTGCCGCGCGGCGGACGCTGCCCATACTATATCTATGGCGCTTTGCACACCTACGCGACCACATCGCGGGACGGTCGCGTCGGCAAAGCGGGATGCACGCGTCTAGTGGTCAGACGTATGTAACTACGTGCGAGAAAGCTAATTTTCTTAATTATTGTTTACACGATGGCTACAACAGAAGACAATACAGAACTTTTTATAGAAACAGTGAGATGCTATGCAATTTTATATAATTTAAAAAACAAAGATTACAAGAATATAAGAAAAAACGATAAAATATGGGATTCGTGATCGGAGTCAGAATCTGATAAGTACGAGGATGTCATTGTCACAATAATTAAGTAGTTATACCAGATAAAAATGCGCAGCCTCGGTGACTGTTCATTAGCAAATGAAGTTCGCGGTTCGCGCCGGAGTCGCGCAGGTGTGCACGTTAAAATTTCGCGTTACAGACGCTCCCGCGTCGCGTCCCGCTTCCGCGACGCTGACGCGCAGGTTTGGCCGAGGCTTTATCGTTTCCTGGCAGTCGCTTTGTCGTTTACACATCATCAGCAAGCTACAAATCTAGTCGCCTCTGCGTTCGCTTGGTGATTACTAGTGCGTTTACTCTCCTGAGTTCAATGGACGTCATAGAGTTGCCGTCCACAATTTTTTTATCGTTTTACGACTGTCGTGCTTGCCGTTCCCACTGTCACGACAAAGTGTCGTCACTGCAAAAACTGTCGTAGACGACAGTAAATTGTGTCGTTCTAAATGTGAACACCTCCATTTAAACATATAAGCCACGACACTTAAAACTACACGATTATCTGTCGTCACGACACGGTGGGAACGCGCCCTAACGCACCATGTTACGGTTTATTTTAGTATAACATCCCTAGGTATATTAGCTGTTTTGTTTCTCATTGCACAGAAATTCCAAATTCGAAAACATTCAGCTACTCCACAACAGAGGGCGTTAGTTTTCGATAAATATAACTTTGAACCTCAACACATAGAGATAAGGTTGAAATTTGTGTCACTCAACATTAATGACATTAACTTGATATTTATCTGATGCTATGCCCTGAGGGATGTCAGCCTTGTTATCGATAATTCACAAATTATCGATAACAAGGCTGACATTTTTTGTGTATTTTTGAAGTGAAAACTTCTTTAGCGGCGTTGGGTATAAAATCTTAAACTCGCGTCAGGACACGTGGCCTGATCGAAAAAGCGTAAGACGGATTTTTTTTTAGCCCTTATATTCCATGCGTAAGACGGATACCATTCCAAAATATCAAACATGCTGAACGTTAATAATCAAGTTTTCACTTCTGCCGGCACTACCGGAGTGCAACCCGTCTTTTTTTTTCTTCTTTCTTTTATATGAGTATAGTATAATGTGTCACATTTTGGAGTATGTTTATTACTACTAAGTACGTCTTTTTATTTTATTATTATTAAATAAAAAACGGAATAGAATAGTATTAATCTATATTTACAAAATACAAACAGAAAATATGCATTATTTTAAATCTTGGAACTGCCGTAGGTTTGCTGTATCGGTGGCCTTTGTTAGACTGCTTAGTGCTGTTCGGCATCCAGTTAACTCGTCACGTTGCATTTATCCATTTCTCTTTTAAATTAGCCTCTTTGGGAAATCTATAAATAAATTGGACAAATGAAAGCTAAGGAAAAATAAAATAAATTTAATATTTATAATGTTTGTCTTTTCTAAAGTATCGATACTGTCGATATGCGCCACAAGCATCACTAAAGCGACATTCGTTTGTTTATTGCAATAATATTCCAGAAAGTCTTGTTTGCTGTTCAATCTATAATAGTACTAATTTCTTACGGATTAAGGTTCATTTTGACTAGATATTTGTATACAATTTTGACAAATTACGACAAGCGAAGTTATAACATAAAATATATGTAAAATAAATAAAAATAAGACTTACCGATGGTATGAAATGCTTCCATTGCTGATATTATTTCGTCTGCTATCATTTTTGCACTCTAATACCGAACAACACGTCCTAATTAATGAATAAATATGGAAAAAAATGTTGTGTGGTTTTATGAAACCACGGTAAAAGTGAAACTTTCCGAACACTGCTTTATACCTACTCGGCAGCCGACCGTCACGCGACATGCGCTACACAGACCAAAAAGTTTGAGACGATGTAATAAAAGTTTCACTTTAAAAAAGGTTTGACAGCTGACAACCGACTCAAATATTTTTGTGCGCACAACTGAGAGCAAGTTAGGTGATCTAAACTTATTTAATTGACACGTGGGCCACGCCCACATCACACTTCTATATGTTTTTACTGTTCTGTGGTAAATATCATGGGTGACATTCTTAGTCACTGCTGAGATGTAAATGTCAAAGAAGTCAGCTATTTTGTTAGTTATCTTGTCTACCATAAAGTCATATTTCTCATATGCACGTCCGCGTCGTCTATCATCGTCTCTAATTCACTGCTAAATTAGCCAATAACTGTTTAGAATTTTAAGTTTATTAAAATGTGCTAAAATAAATCAACGTCTAAAGTAAAAGCGAGAGTATGAAAGCTCGTTAAACCTAACATGAAATGTGACTAATGAATTATGAAATATATTTTTGTTGTTAGCTACAAATCTGCGTCACTGAAATATTCAACACATTCTCAGATTAGTTCCATCAGCTGTAATGTCGTTTGAAAATACATCATTTTTGTATCACTCTCGTCAAAAAGTTGGCGTGCTCAGTGGCCTTGACCTAAAAATAGCAGAACATTCACCCTGACACAGTCTAATGGGACACTTCTTTCGTCGCATCCATTGTCGTGTCGCATAGATCTTATGTCCCATGACTTAAAGACGCTAGTCCTGCTTCGACTCGTTACGTAACTGTCGACAAATCGTCGCCGACTGCGCAAATTACTCTACCAATTGTTATGTTTTACGATTCGTTTGCTGCAATTAAATTTTGCATTAGCTACATTTTGTTTACTGTTCCACGTTGGCCCACTTAACTTTTATTGCCGTGCTTTGCCCCGTTTCAATTATGAATGATTTTTCAGATCAATGACGTCCAGAGTTCTATTAGCCTTTGCCGTAGTTTTTATGGCTGCTTTATTAAATAGAAGTGAAATTGAAGTGCACTTTAGTTGATGTATAGATCGGTATTATTAAGAATGTGATAGCAAAATAATCGTGATTCGTGATAGGTAATCACTAATCACAATGTGCGAGAGATTGTAAAAACGTGTCCGGTTTTAAAACATTGTTCGTGCATACATGTAAATTAGATATAGGTATAAAATAGGGATGGGCCGAAGTTCGTTTCACATTCGGTTTAACCGAAATTCGGCACATTAAACCGAATTTCGTCATTCGGCCGAAATTCGGTTCATAATACCGAACTTCGGCCGAAATTCGTTACATCATCGTCATAGTAGTAGGTGGACCAGCATACATACATATCACGCCGATATCCCTTGCGAGAGAGAATGAGCATCGATAATATAATTATGTTCAATTAAAATAATTTATTTAATTATAGGTTTAGTTAGGTGAAATGTATTATGAAGTCACAAACTTTATTATTTCTTGAGTATTCAAAGTCAATGGAATTATATTATTTTAATGAAATAAAACACAGAATTTGGTATGAAAAGGAAATAATTATTTATTTTTAATCATACATAATGTAAGGTAATCAGAACATGAATGACTCATTGAATAAAAGGCGGGAAGATCTGCCGAACTTCGGCCGAAGTTCGAATTCGGCGTTGTCATGTACCGAATGTTCGGCCGAAGTTCGAATTCGGTTCAATCCACATTCGGCCCATCACTAGTATAAAAGTATTGAAAAGTATAAAAGTAATTCATGATAATGGAATCTTAATTTTCACAATAAATCTTCTGAAAAATGAAGATGCAAATATGGTCGAAGAAATAGATTTTCAAACCGAATAATAATATATACTAAACGAGCTGACATTTGTGCATTTGTTACACACGAACGAAGTGCAACAATAAGTCAATAGCGTGTATAATTGGATAATACAGGTAATCTCTATGCCGTGCGACCTTGCCGCGGCATTGTGTTGCACATATTAGCCGCACACGACAAGTCGGTCGCGGCCGCATGTCCTGCACCCGCCAGTGGTATTCGTCCGGTTAATAACTTCGTTTCAATGCGCTCAAAGACTTCTTCATCACGTTTGCGCCAACGTTCTGACTGACGCTAACTCGACACATCGTCACCTGCACATGAGATTCTTGGTTTCTGGCCCACTGTGCTCAATTGCGGCACCGTTGGAGTGGTACCAAATGTTAATGACCCGGTTACAAGCGAATATGAGCGCTAAAATTATCACATAAATCTCAAAGTTGCTCAGCGGGTCCCAAGGTCAAGGCAGCCGGACCGGTTCTGCGCGTACGCCTAGAGTTGCATAATTTGTTGCAGCTCGTACGGGTTGAAGACGAAATTGATATCGATGAGATTTAGAATACTGGTTTTCCGAGGAATTTAACGTTTCCTTGACTCGTGTTGTGAAACTTTTTTATGTACAATTTACATTTATTAGTTTTGTATTCGGTACGAGGTTTCGTGCGGTTGAAGAAATAGACACAAAATATATGTGGTACTTGGTACTTGAGGTTCTTTTCGATTTAAAAGATTACGAATACGAATATGGCATGAAATTAAGTACATTGTTATTTTGTTTTTTGGCTAGTGAACGAGGAAAAATATTGGTATAAAATTATTTAAGTTTGCGTAAATAAAATAGATAACAATATTATATTCAACCTTAGCTAATTAGTAAGGTTTCCTGTGTGTACAATTTTATTGAAGTTTAAACAAATAAGTTGTTAAGACTCATAGATAAATGCACCTTTTAAGAATATTTTATTTTGTTCTGCTATGAGTATTCCACTTGAACCACAGGGATAAAAATTGCGAAATTCACGTCTCATAGCATAAAAACTACGATCTAATCCCTGATTGTTCAGCCTTTACTATTTTCTATGTTAATATCCATTATTTAAACAAAATCCTAGTAATTTAAAGATAAATCAACACGGATTAATTTGTCGATGCGATGTCGACACGTAGCGTCGAGATCACGCAAATACACGCTGCTAATGTGTCTATTAGCGAGCCGAGCTATCGAGCGCTTTGCGTTGATTCCAACTGCATTGTTCATTATCATCGCTCGTGCTTTAATACACGACTGGCTCTATCGGTTACCTAATTTGACACGATCATCTGGTTCTGTTTGATGTACGTTTATCGTGATATCGTTATTATTGGAATTTACATGCTTCAGATTGGAGCCTATCGTGTACTAGCTGTGCTCGGCGGTTTTAGGGTGACAAATCAACATCGAGCTATGCTGCGCTGTACTGCGCTGTGCTGTGCTGTGTTTCTTAAGCTACGTTTTTTTAACAATTAAACGATGCTGCGCTGTACTGCGCTGTGCTGTGCTGTGTTTCTTAAGCTACGTTTTTTAACAATCTAGCTCAGTATAAAGTAATCAGCAGCTCGTGTAGTCGTTTATCTCGTCAAATATGACCCTATTTTCAAAAAAACGTAAACATTACGACATAGTTGAATCCGATGAAGATGAAAGTGAAGAAGAAGCGGATATGGATATTTTATGTGTTATTTTGTCGTTAAAAGAGTCCAGTCACGGTAGCTAACCTAGCATAGCTCGACACAGCGCAGCATGGCAGAGCTCCATAAAAACATAGCACAGTTCGGCACAGCGCGGCTCAGCACGGCGGGTAGCGCGCCTCGCTCGAGACTGCTGCGTTTTTAAACAGAGCGTAGCCTCACACAGCGCAGCACAGCATGGTTTGTTTATATCCTCATTAAAATATTAAACGAGCGAGTTGACCAAACACAGCACAGCGCAGTACAGCGCAGCATAGCTCGATGTTGATTTGTCACCCTTACCCTCATTGCTCCGCTCCTGTTGGTCTTGGCGAAATGATATATAGCCTAAAGCCTTCCTCGATAAATGGGCTATCTAACACGGAAATAATTTTTCAAATCGGACCAGTAGTTCCCGAGATTAGCGCGTTCGAACAAACAAACAAACTCTTCAGCATATAATATTAGTATAGAATATAGATGGTAGGTTACAGTTGTCCCAACTTAATATACGTGGGAACTGGTTTGGAAACAATTAAACCGGAATTATTTACGAGTTACGACCATACTGGTTTAGTTCATTATTATAGTGGAACTACAAATAACGATAAATATCTCTTATATTAAGAATCCATATCGATTTTAGAGTGATTTTGACTTGTTTCTGTAATTCTTTA
>CAJQZM010010956.1:0-11080 GCA_907164665.1 Colias nastes | reverse complement strand
CAGTGCGCATAGAAATGAATATTACGTACATAATTGTGCTTGCGGTCAGCCGGACGGCTACCCGCAATGCGGCTACCCGCATAGTGCGTATACGCTCTTAAGGAAACTTATAAAGTTATTTAAAGTATAAGTTAATAAAATGCTGTAACTAAGTGAATAAAATTCGTACAATTTACTTGTAATGTATATTCATACTATTAATAATAAATAACAAGCACTTTGGAAAATAGTACAAAAGTTTATCGCAAAATTAAAAAAAAATGTAAATTGTGTTGAATTATTTACTAAGCCCTTATACACTATGGTGTTTTAATTAGAGAAAATAAATAAAATTAATATTTGTTACTTGTGTTAGTAGCTTACTCGTAGGTGTGTCTTTGTAACTAACTGATGTTTATCTATTCTAATATTATAAAGAGGAAAGGTTTGTAATTATGTATGTATGTATGTATGGTTTTCACGCATAAACTACTGGACCGATTTCAAAAATTCTTTCACCATTAGAAAGCTGCATCTTCACTGAGCAACATAGGCTAGGTTTTATCCCGGAAATCCCACGAGAACGGGAACTATGCGGGTTTTTCTTTGAAAACGCGGGCGAGGCCGCAGGCGGAAAGCTAGTATTATTATAGTACACATATTTTATTATAATTTTAAGACGTAATTAATATTTCAAGTAAACCCAATCAAATACACAACTTGATTATCGTTCTGTGTAATATTTGATCAATTAATAATTCCCTACTTGCATGTTGGATTGATTTTGACAGGCGAATGGTTGATGCTTAATTAGATCAATATGAGTTAATACGCAAACAACTTGCTAATGAAGGCAGTCTTTTACTTTACATTGCTGCTTTTCTTAATTGGCTGCTAAATGTTGCTTTGGAGATCGATCAATGTAACGCAAATATTGGGGAAGATTTGTTGCATAGTATTTGTTTGTTGTATAGTAATTTAAATAGGTAGGTAACATATAATAATAAATATACATATTAATTATCTTCAATACAACTATATTTCTAATCAATTAATACTTTTTTGAATTAATCATTGCGCTTCCTTGTATGGGGCGGATGGATGTCATTATCTGATTCATTGATAACATTTTTTCCGGGACAATCAGGTAATCATTAGTCTTCCAAGCCAATCACTTTTTTACCAGGAATAAAGTCCTACCCTTCACACGTATCTATTTATCACTATACGAAAGTTGTAGTCTTATTATTATAAATAAATAAAGTTCAAACAATAAACAGTCAAGGAGCCTATGATAATTATTTTATGCAAATACAAGGAAATGCATTAAACATAAACAAACAGAAACAAATAAAAAAAATGTATGCGTGTACTAGAGTACACACGTAAGAAGCGAAACTTCTTTATGACCTTAAAAATGTCACGAGTATGGCGTAACGCAAAAATGTCACGCGTACGGCGTAACGCAAAAATGTCACGCGTACGGCGTAACGCAAAAATGTTACACTAAATTTTTGTCCAACCCCGATAAAGAAGTTTCACTTCAATTATGTTCCTTGTACAAACTCTACTTATTTCTAAACTAGCTGCGCACCGCGGTTTCACCCGCATTGCTCCGCTCCTGTTGGTTTTAGCGTGATGATATGCTATGGTATACGATGGGCTATCTAACACCGAAAGAATGTTTCAAATCGGACCAGTATAGTTCCAGAGATTAGCGTGTTCAAACAAACAAAACTCTTCAGCTTTATAATATTATATAATATTAGTATAGATATCTACAGAAAGAACGAGAGATTCAGGGCCTTTTAACTCACACAAAAGTATTAAACCCATTTTACGTAAAATACCTATTGTTTCACCATTCTATTACTACGAGATCTGTTTTACTTCAAAAAAGTTTTATTGTACGTCCATTTAGTAATAACATGCGTTTATAACGTAATACAAGCTCAATTATCATCAATGAAAACCAAATCCATACAAATTCTATTTTAAACACAAAATTACACGTTTCTAAAAATACATTCTTCTTTCCAACTTCCTCGTAATAGAAAAATATTAAAACTCTTGTTAAAAAGGCGGTTCTTATAATGAAATTTGGTAATGGATATAAGTTCAGATTACTTCAGTAAGTTATATTTTGGTCGTAATTTTTCGAACGGTAATCACATTTAACTTTTTTCTTTATTTATCCATTTTTGAGACTATTACGATCAAAGTTTTCTGTTAAGGAAGGGTTATAAAATCCCGGTTTAAAGGTACAATTGTAAACTAAATCTTGAGCGTAATCCATACTAATATTATAAATGCGAAAGTAACTCTGTCTGTCTGTCTGTTACTCAATCACGCCTTAACTACTGAACAAATTTGCATGAAATTTGGTATAGAGATATTTTGATACCCGAGAAAGGACATAGGCTACTTTTTACCCCGGGACATAGGATAGGTTTTATCACGGAAATCCCACGGGAACGGGAACTATGCGGGTTTTTTCTTTGACTGCGCGGGCGAAGCCGCGGGCGGAAACCTAGTTAATATATAAAGGAGGAACTCTTAGAAGCTCTGTGTTGACTAGATTATTGATTTATTTTAATTTAATTATAATATATTCAAAGAAATGTGTTTTGCTATAAAAACTAACACATTAATTGTTTGGAAAGTATTTTGTATATCTAATCTGAAAAAAAAATTATATGGAGTGATTTTTCTATGACAAAACCGCTGCAAATTATGTTTATAAAAAGTATCTCATTCTCCATTAACGTATATTCAAATATATATAAAATAAAATTTTAAATCTCCAGCAATTAAATAACATTCGAATGTAAATACAAATCAAATTATCTTTTTGAATGTAAACACAACACTGTTTTTTTTTACAATTTACTGTCAATATTGCTCAATTCTAGGTACAACTTTCCACTGATTTACTTTACATTTATCAATTTGACTAACATAAAATGTAATAATATGGATGTCTGTGTCTGAAATAAATAATTTTTTTCTTACAAACTTTACAAACCTGGTTAAAATTTGAGAAATGATTAAAACAATACCATTTAATATAACGCTAAATTTAATAAAACACAGGTATGGTTGCGGTCAGACATCTTTAATGACAATGTAAGGAAGAGTACACACGTGGCGCAAGTTTGCACAGAGACAATATTTTGTTACCACAGATAAACAAAAATTTTACACCCCCACTTAACAAAATAATGTACACAAAAATTTATATTTATAACAACAAAATCAAAATTTCATTTCAATTAAATTCTTGACAAACCTAACATTTTAATAAATCTATAATGTTTTGCACTACAGAGACTCTTAGTTAGGATATCGGCTGGCATCTCAGATGTAGGTATATAAGAAATATTAACCAACTCTTTAATAATACATTCTCTAATGAAATGATGCCGAACGTCAATATGTTTAGTTCTTCTATGAAACAAGGGGTTACATGCTAATTTCTGTGAACTTTGGTTGTCACTTAACAAATTAACAGGTGTATTAACAATTTCACCTCCACTTATCTCACTAATTAAATTTCTTAAATATACAGCCTCTTTACATGCCTCAGAGAGCGCCATATATTCCGCCTCTGTGCTTGATAATGCAACAGTTTTTTGCTTTCTACATTCATAGGATATTACACTTCCAGACATTTTAAAAATAAACCCTGTATAGGACTTCCTATCTATAGAACAAGATGCCCAGTCTGCATCTACAAAGCCAATCAGTGAACTTTCTCCCTTTACAAATTTCAATCCATAGTCTTTAGTTTTACTTAAATATTTTAAAACTCTTTTTAAATGTCTCCAATGAGTCTCTTCATAGCAGTTATTATATTGACTGAGGAAACTCACTGCATATGCTATATCAGGTCTAGATAAAACACATAAATACATTAGCGCACCTAGTAATTGCTGATATGGGTATGTTTGACAAATAGATTTAGATTTATTTAATTTTAAATTCTTTTCCATTGGAGTGTCTGAACCTTTACATTTATCCATTTTGAATCTTTTTAAAATACATCTACAAAATCCTTCTGATCTATAGCAATAGAATCGTCCTTAACAGTTACATTCATACCCAAACAACGCTTCAACTGGCCTAAATTTTTTACATTAAAATTTGTTGTCAATTTACTTATTAATTTATCACATATTTCTTTACTATTATGGAACACAAAAAAATCATCTACAAATAATGCTATATATACTCTAACATTTCTATTACAAATCATAAACAAACAAGGTTCATACTGAGACTTGGTGTAACCTAATTCTAACAAACAAACTTCCACTCTTTTATACCAAGCTCTGGCTGACTGTTTTAAACCATATATAGCTCTTTTTAATTTAAGTACTTTATTTTCACAATTAGGCATATTTGAACAAGCTGGTATTTCCATATAGATACATTCATCTAATGAACCATTTAAAAAGGCAGTAGGTACATCAAGGTGTATTAAATCTAGGTTCTTATCTACACTTAAAGCTAACAAAAGTCTCAAAGTAGAATATCTGAGAACGGGTGAAAAGGTCTCTTTATAGTCCATACCTTCTTTTTGTGTAAAACCCTTCGCCACAAGTCTCGCTCTATACCTCACTTTGTTTTCACAGTCATATTTAATTTTAAAAACCCACTTGCACTTCACTATTGTTTTATTCACTGGCCTTTCTACGAGTTCCCAAGCTTCTCGATCACTAAATGATTGCAACTCCTCTTTGATTGCTTGTTGCCACTGCACACTATCTGGACCATTAATCGCATCACTCAAAGAGATCTCATCAGTTGACATTTCATTAGCACATAAGTTAGCCATACCATAGTACTCTGGCTTTTTCCTTACACGTTTCTCTGTAATTTTTATGCTACTGGAAGGTAAATTAGTAATCATTGACTCATCTGGCGAAAATGAATTTGACTCCTGGAAACTATCCTCTGATCCTGAACTGGATCCATCTGGTATATAAGTCTTGTCATGATAATGTGAGTGCACATCTTCTTCATGATCACTAGACATGTCTGACTGTTGATCCCCCACTGAATCCTGCTGTTCCTTAGTGCTCTCCTGCACTATCACCTGTGTTGTCATACAGTCATTTTCCGGTTCCATGACCACAACATCTCTTGCCACTGAAACAGTACGTGATTCGGGATCATACAGTCTATACCCTTTGACGTTTTCAGGGTATCCAACTAAAAATAGTTTTTTTGACTTTCTGTCCCACTTCAATCGCCTTTCTTTAGGTATGTGAGTCATAACTAAACTGCCATAAACTCGTACATGGCTGACATCTGGTTTCTTTCCAGTCCATAGTTCGAACGGGGTATGATGCTGAAGACCCGCAGCTGGAGATCTATTCTTCAGATATACTGCAGTTTGGACTGCCTCTGCCCATAATATTTTATCAAATTTAGCATCAAATAAGAGACATTTGGCTTTTTCAACAATTGATCTATTATACCTCTCACAAAGCCCGTTCTGTTGAGGTGTATATGGGTTTGTCTTCTGGTGTATAATTCCAGTCTGCCTTAAGTAATTTTCCATTTGTGCTGAACAAAATTCTCCTCCATTGTCTGTTCTTAAAATCTTTATTTTTGTAGATTTTTGATTTTCTACTAAGCTCTTAAACTGCTTGAAATAAGAAAATGTCTCATCTTTACATGTAAGAAAATACACAAAAGCCATCCGACTATAGTCATCTACTAACAGAAGGAAATATCTGGCCTGTCCGAGCGACTTATTCTCCATAGGTCCGCAGAGGTCAGCATGTACTATATACAGTATATTATCACTCCGTGATGAACTTGTAGGGAAAGGTAGTTTGGTTTGCTTTCCCTCGCAGCACACAGTACAATTAGCTCTGCTGATTTCTGCCTTATCTTGGAATGATAAGCCTTCTACTGCTCCATCTCTCATGATATTTAAGTCTTTACTGTTAATGTGGCCGAGCCGTCTGTGCCATGTCCAACTAGAAGTCACTGCCGTCGCTGCTAACAGTTGATCTGACTTCACAATGTTCAACTTATACACACCATTTGTTAAGTTAGCTTCTCCGATGCATTCATTCCGTTGATTATAAATATAGCATACACTTTCTTTGAAAATAACTCTGTTGCCAACACTTATCATCTTACTAACGGATAGAAGGTTTGTAGTGAGGTTATGTATGCATAAAACATTGTTGACATTTACCTTATGCTCCTTATTTCGCACTTTCGTGGTAATTTCTATGTCACCGGAACATATAACTGGCACGGTTTCATTGTTGGCCACCACTATACTTCGAGGCTCAGTATTATACGATATATTTTTTAGCATATATTCGCTCGACTGCGATATCATATGCGTACTAGCACCCGAGTCTACATACCAGTCTTTGTCACTGTATTTTCCCGTTAGGAACATTGCACTAAATGCATTTACTTGTTTCTCTTTATGCTTTTCTGAGAAACGACATTGATTTTTGTAATGTCCGAGTTGTTTGCATTTATAACAACGAATATTATTTTTTACCGGCTTTCCGTCAAAATGGCTGACTTGCCTATTCGATGTTGACGCATGCGTTCGTTTCCCGCCATTTTGATTTTGGCGAGAATCTTTTGAAAAGAATGCTCCTTCGGTTTTAATTTCGGTGCCTGCGCTCATGTCTAGCAGCTTAGTCTTTATTGTATCTGCACTCATGTTCATTCCGGAGTGCTCAATGGCCATTATCATGGGCTCGAACTTATCGGGTAAACCGGCTAATAGAAGCGAACCGACCCACTCATCATTTATTTCGAAACCGGTACCTTTAAGCTTTTGAGCAGTATCTACTACTTGGGTCACATAGGCAGTCATCGATTCCGAGTTTTCAAGACGTATAGAAATTAATGTTCGTAGTAAGCTGATACGACGCGTAAATCCGGAATCGTCAAAAAGCGCCTTTAACTTTGCCCACATGTTATGCACTTTAGTTTCATTCTTGATGTGTACGTAGAGCGATGGGTCGATAGTCATCACCATCTTTGCTTTAGCCTTCCGATCATCTTGCTCGCTTAGGTTAGCACTGTTCTTAATGTCGATGCCTTCGAGGATTAAGAAGTTTTCTACGGCGAATGCCCAATCATCGTAGTTATCACGTCCCTTCAGCCTTGGAACGTTCAACGAATAATTTCCTGCCATTGTAACTGCACTAATTTACTCAAAAAGACTATTTTTTAATTTGCTGGGCCCATAACCTAATAAAACACAGGTATGGTTGCGGTCAGACATCTTTAATGACAATGTAAGGAAGAGTACACACGTGGCGCAAGTTTGCACAGAGACAATATTTTGTTACCACAGATAAACAAAAGTTTTACAAAATTGTCGCTAAGAATCTCTGTCAAAAATCAAAAAGTCACAAATCTCGAGAACAGCGGGACCAATTTCGTTAATTATTTTTTTATAATATTCCTTGAAGTACGAGGCGGACCGCTAGTAGATTATAATAACTTCCTTAATCCATCAGAAAACGAAACACGAACACTACAAAACCCTTAAAGCAAAAGAAATAAATCGAACAATGTATTAGTCTACCTGCAAGCAAATAACATCGTTAAATCATAATTACGCTATATCCTTAGAAAATAACTATTTTCAATGAATGTCGTGCCTTTCTCCATAAAATGTAATAAGGTTTACATTCCTTTGCAGTGAATTGATTGAAGTTACAAATGCAGTTATGTAGGTACAAATTTACGACGTTTTAGAGTTGAAATTGGTTTTGTCTGTAAAAATTTTGTTCTTCTATTGGACAATATACATTTTAGGATTTAAAATGCTTGACATTGTTGTATAGAGGGGTTTAAAATGCTGATAAAAATACTTTGAATCTCTCTCTAGAGAGAATGTTTGGAACTAGCTGTGCTCCGCGGTTTCACCCGCATTGCTCCGCTCCTGTTGGTCTTAGCGTGATGACAAACAAACAAACTCTTTAGCTTTATAATATTAGTATAGATATGAACTGTGGCGTAGAACCATCTAAAACGATAGAAAATGTCCTAAAAACAGTGGATTCATATTTTTATTTTGTGCTAAGTTTATTAAGAATCGATAAGAAGTTAACAAAAATTATTGCAAAGTAACAGTTTTAAGCATATGGATCCAATATTCTTATGTGATATACGAATATGAATATACCCTAATTTATTTATTTTTAAACAAGAATGCACTATACTAACACATTATAGTGTTTTATTAATAATTTTTTAAATAACTTTAGGTAGGTAATTCGCATCACATTCAATTTTATGTATTATTTTTATTAAATACAAAGAATTCTCTTTTTTCGCTTCCAAAACTCATTTACGAATACGTCGTTTTAGCTTCAATATCTGTATCATTGGAATTCAGTTCTATTTTTATTAAATTTCTAGCTGTAATAACAATTTCATCTGAAACTATTAGTTTTTATATCGGCATTTTTGCGTCGATATTTTTTTAGACATTTGTACAAATTGTTTGGAATAAACTAAACTATGACGATTTGTCCAAATAGTTTATCGATATTGGAATACAACTTTTTAATATATATTTAGAACATGAATAAAAAATGATTGAAAATGTAATATTATAGGGAAGACAGATTCCTGCGAGACATTAGTTTTAACTAGCTCGGAAGTCAGGGTAACTTGTTTGAACGTTTTAAATTTTAATCGGTTTAAATAGGATATTTTTAAAGATATTCATTTAGATTATTTGACTATGCATTATGCAATGATATCGGAGAGCAAATATCGTCTTCCTATTAAGCGATTCACTTCACCCATAAGCCTCCGAAATATCATAGCATTATTATTTATTATTATCAATGATAATACGATCAAATATTTTTAAACTTGATAACTAACTTCTGTTTTATTTACAGCGAACGAGGAAAGCCACCGTCAAGCATCAGACCAACAGAACATGTCTACAGAGTTGCGAATAGATCGTCTGACTAAAGACCCTCAGGCGTATCCACCAGACCTTCTGTCAATCCCTCTCCGCTCCACCAATCAAGTTTCCCCTGGACCAGACAGAACGATAGACCCCAACAGTCCGAAATCACCGAACTATGACGTCATCGGCATCAGCCCAGCGCTATACAGCCGCCTGCAATCTGCCAACATATTCCTTAGCCCAAAAGGCTACGTCACACTACCAAGGCGACCAAGAATATCCTACCCCGAGAATGATATACGTCCCCAAGTTCTATCCACATTAAACGGCGTGTTACCCTACTATGATAACTTTAATATGAAGATCTTTGGCCACAGCGGGAATTACTACAGCCTGAACAAAAGTGAAATGGACTTAGGCCCAGTTAACAAAATGAATTACGAGGCAGATGATTTAGAACCCGCTCCGTCGCCCGCGCCGGGGACACCTCATGCAACCATACCGAGAAGTAGCGTCAGTTCCCCAAATATACACAACCAGCTGCTAATGTCTCAAATAACAAGGGACAGACCTTTGAAAATATCGTTAGAAAATGACACAGTCATCATCAACTCTAAAGATAGAAGCTTGCATGCTGCGAATATTGTTGGTGTAAGTTTGGGCAGGACAGCACAGAAGCCGAGAAAGCGGAATTCATGTGAGCTTAATGCGTTTCTGACGAGTGATAATGCCACCCAGGTATGAATGTAATGAGACGAACATTTTATGAAATGTTTTTAGTAATGCAGTTCAACATTACTTCAACAGAATCTTTTGTAAAGTAGCGCGTTGATGAGGTAATGCAATACCTTAAAATAATGAGTGTGTTGTTTGAAATGAATGTTTTATTGTAATTGTCTAAAATGAGGTGGTTATTTTACGTTGAGCAAGCAGTGAAGAAATTTTCGAATATCAAGTTAATACGTTCGTATTATTTTCATCTTTGTTAAGCATTTCATGGATTTTTGGGTATTGCATAATTTCATTTACCATACCTATTTTTACAAATAAACTAAGCCTTTTTTAATACTATCATAATATTATATAGGCCTTATTGTTTTAATATACCTTAGTAAATGATACTCAAAATTTTATATAAATGTTCCTAATTATAACGAAGATTATTGTTTAAGATTACAATTGAGTAAATTATTTAGTGACGTTAAATAATTTATAGATATAAAGTTTAATATTAAAATTTAAAATTAAATTAAAAGATTTGTTTAAAAAAAAACAATTTTATTGTTGGAAATAATATTCATTTTTCTTTTATTTTGTTATTCGATTTCGATATTGGTGCTTAAAAATAAATTTATAAAATTGATCACGATAAATTGTTAAACTTTTGGATAGAGTGACAATGCAGGCATTTATTATACAAATTTAGCAATGTCAATTTTGCTGTATTAATATTTTATATCATATTAATAGGTTATTTCAACTAGACTTCTGTAAGAAGTACGTTTAAAATTTAAATCATCACAATATTATTTATAATATTGTGAAGTATAGGTACTTACAAGTATAGGTACACTGGTTAAAAATTAATGACCATTAATTATTTTGTTTTTGTATTTTTGTCTTTAAAATAATTATTATATGGTTCACTATATCCAAAACAGTAGTTAAACTGGCAAAAACGCAAGTTCAATGAAAAAATCACCAAAAATATATTATGTATATAATATTTATTTTTATTTATTTATTTTTACACTTTATTGTACAATACCAGTAATAAAAAACATATATAATTTAACATGGAGAACATGAATATGGTAAGTGCACAATTGGCGGCCTTATTGCTTAAAGCAATCTCTTCCAGGCAACCGTAAAAATAAAGGACATGTACGGTGCTGGTTAAACGCGAAGGCGCAATCATAAAGAAAAAAAAAATAAATAAATAAAATCAAGGATGAGAAAACAAAATCAAAAACTATGGAAAATATTAGATAAATAATAATGTATACAAAACTCAATAATATTCAATATTACATACATACTACATCAATACTTAAAAAAAAAAAAATAATAAAAATAATATAATAATAAATACAATTATATATGTAAGATACATAAATATGCCAATACATAGAATATAACATACTATACATAATATTAAACATTGTATATACAATACAA
>CAJQZM010010955.1:0-34043 GCA_907164665.1 Colias nastes | reverse complement strand
TAGAAAATATTGTTGAAATATACAAATAAAAAACATAGTGCACTCTCGTCTTTATATTTTAAATTCATATTGGACTGTCCATATGATATAAGCTTCTTGGGACTGTCTAATAAAAAGCTCGTGCATCAAAAATTAAAAAATTGAAACGTCGTTCGTTAGCATTTTGGTTTTGTAAATAAATTAAATTGTTATTTAACAAATACTGCTGAGTGACAAAAATGTGTATTCATTTGAAAACTAAATAAGATATTATATATTTTTTATTGCACAAATTGATAAATTCTACTACGGTTTAGTTAAAGAATTTTCTTAGAACAGTGTTTAGAATGTAACTATTCCTAACGGTTAATAGTTCTTTACATTGTGTACGTCATTAAAAAAAACATAATCAGTACTTTATAATGAAATTATTTATCAGTTGACACATTGCAATGATATAGGCCGGCCTGTGAATCAACCGTACAGAGTATAAATTGTACCATAATCGTACGGCCCGCCTCCGTAACTGTCCTCGACTAAATTGTAAGTTTTTTTTTATTTTAAAATAATGTAGCACAGATTTAATTTTTGTGTTATCTGTATTTTTCTGCAAATCTTATTTAATCTGTTTTTTATATTTTGTAACACAGATCTAGTAATTGGGTTTATTTTTTTGGGATTTTGAGTGAAAGATATTTATTACGTAGGTAACTAATACTTATATTTGTATTAGATATTTAAAAAGAATATAGTAATCTGACTTACCATTAAATAAAATAAATTTTCAAACCTGTTAATCTGAATGTAGAGCGCAAAAACGAAACTTTTTAATCTAACTTGAAAATGCGGAAGTTAGTAGGTAGAGCTAATTTTTATCTATACTTAATTCACAAGTTTCTTTTTCATATAAGTAATACATTGTACACGATTTATAATAACAATATTGAACATTACAATTTTAAACTTTATCCAGTCTGATGCGTAATTTTTTCGTGATTATCGCTACACACGAATAGTAATAATTGTTATTACTAGAGCTTGATTTTGATGAATGCAAGTTTATAATTTTATTAAGTACGTAATTAACTACTTTTTTAAATAACCTTATTTTCTTTATATCTTGCAATAAACTGTTTATCGATTAATATAAACACATAATTGACTGGAGTATCATTCCTACCTTGTTTTGCAAACATTTTTTTATCACTAAACCAATATTTGAATGGACTATTTTGCCAAGTTCCGGCTATCGGCCTATATGTTATCAATATTATTTGCTACACTATCTACTCCCCGCGGTTTCACCCCCGTGGCTCCACTCCTGATGGTCGTAGCGTGATGATATTACATATATTATAGCCTATAGCCTTCCTCGATATATGGGCTATCTAACACCGAAATAATTTTTCAAATCGGACCAGTAGTTCCTGAGATTAGCGCGTTCAAACAAACAAACAAACTCTTCAGCTTTATAATATTAGTATAGATATTGTATAATTATAAGTATACATATATATTAGTATTAGTATAGATTATATCTATCGACATAATATCGTCACCTATAAGTAGGTACTTATGGATTAAAAATAAATCCCACATAAGATATCATAAATAACAAAATCACTTGAATAGTTTTTATTTATTAACTAGGGGCTTAGTCGGGCTTCGTTTGTTATTATCTATTTCAATTATATCTATTATAATTTATAATTATTATCTATTAAAACATATTATTATAGATTAACATAAGATATCTATACAGATATTTTAGCATTGTTTAAGATTGATATTGATTATTTTGAGGTACATATTAAATTATATGAAATGAATATAATTTTAGTAACAAGATTAAGGCACCTTTTATGAATAAAATTAAATTCGTTGCATTTTCATAGAATTAAGGATCTTACAAATATAATAATCATGATAAATGATTGAAATTATCGAGACTGCATTAAAGTATTAACACAGTATTAACACGTATTAATTAGGATTCATTAATTTTTCTATATTAATTCATTTTATACTGCATTGTATTTGTGTAGGTGTCACATACGGTTGTGGGATATTGAAGTCCCTACCTACCTATTAATATATCGTTTGGTGTAAATGCACCGTAACAAAAGCGAAATGAGTAGTATGTCTCAAAAAAACAGTTTCTTTCTTATTAACACGCATAAGGCCGGCTACTCACGTACCTGCCGCAGGGGCAATATTGGAACAATCTCGGTTGGTCGGCGGTCGGAGCAATTTCAGATATTGCCCCTGCTTGCCTATACACATCACCAAAGGAGCCAATTAGGGGTTCAATTTCAAAATTGCCCCTGCTGCAGGTACGTGTGTAGCCGGTTTTAGGTATGCTCTCTAGTTCTTTTGTAATTTTAATACTTTGCATAATATGTACTGCTATGTTGTGGTCAGGTTTATAATATCATCTGCTTTATAACTATTAGCACAGATTATGCTATCCGTACCACAGATAATTAAATACTCTATACTAGTATTAGTACGTAATTATTAGTTATCAGATGTTTCCTATAATATTTCAAACACTTTATGTATTGAATTTATAAGTAGGCATTTGAATTACAAGTATTCTCGCAGTAAGTCGATACAAATTGAGTATTAATTGAAATTTACGTTATTGAGGAAGAAAATAATGGAAATATGAATGGCTATGTATTAAACTAAGTTAGTACAAATAAGAAAATTGACTATCTATTTGAATATGAAATATGTTGTTTCTATCATACACTAAAAACAATAGAAATGCCAAAATAAACAAATAGGATAAAATACTTATAAAATATGACATTTTTCTGTTATAATATTTAGCTATCTATGGTAATAATTAATTTAAAAAATTCAAATCCAATCCCGTTTATGAAAAAATAAAACTCATTAAACATTTAAAATAAGAAAAAATGTAGAGTTTTTTCATCGTTAGTATAATGTCTTTATAAAAAGTTAAATTCATTACTTTTAGTTTTATATAATTCTAAAGATTTAAAATTAAGTATACGCATTATTTATCAAGTGATTATCTTATCAACAATAGCTTCCTAACAGTATAAAATTCCTTTTACAACGGTCAGTGATTACTAAAATACTAGATAAGATTGTTTTAATTCACGCAAATCAGAAACTGATTTTTATGATTGTAATTTATTTATTTTGAAGGGCACATTATATTTAGAAAAACACGGAAAATTGGGCTCTTGTGGATTATTTTACTTCGAGACAAGTGAGCGTAAAAATTAAATAAATTCAGTAATTAAAGACGTTTTAACGAATTTTAAATGCGATTTATTCATTATATTATTAAACTTTCGATACTTACCTGTATATTATTTATCGTACTAAACAATAAATGAAAAAAAAAGTTATCAGAAAACCTTATTCCTAAATATCTTTTCTTTCGATTAGACGAAGTTACAGACATATTTAGTTCCATTTTCTTTTTTTTTTATTTAGTTCCATTTCATGTAACGTTTTTTAAATCTTAATACATTGTTATTTGTATGTATTATTAGCGCCATATTATGACAAACATTTTGCTGCGCAAATAGCACAAGTTATAACAATATGTACCTACATTATTTTACTTCAATACCTAGTACCTAACATAATAGAACTAAGCCTATAGAAATATCTTCAATATACTCTATATCCATAGATAATTAGTAAGAAATGCTATAGTTTCTCGTTCTGATGGAAACTTAAAGAAAACGACAATATATAGAATTAAATAATAACAACATTCCTGCAATATTATCATATGAAAGATATTATATTATGTGGATGGCCCTGGATTAAATGTTATTTATTAGATATATGAGTTAGACTAGAAACTTCTTTTAGGTAATACAGGTATTTATTAAAAGAAGTTTCTAGTTTATATAGTGATTGAGATATTTATATAGAGAAGCCCGCAGCTTCGCGGGATTACAAGTACCCTATGACTTTATCCAGACTATAATCTCCATAGGATATGACATTAATTATACTTCTAGCTTAAAATATATAAAAAATCTAATATATAAAACTCTCGTGTGATTGAAGTTAAACTCCTCCGAAACCGCTTGACCGATTCTCATGAAATTTAGTGTGAATATCGGATAGGTCTGAGAATCGAACAAATTTTTGAAGTGAAACTTCTTTATCGGGGTTGGAAAAAAATTTAGTGTAACACTTTTTTGTTGACATTTTTCCGTTACGCGCCATCTTTTTCTTATTCCTACCACGCGTGATTCGACATATTTCTGTAAAGTTGCATATAGTAAATTTTTTTTTTAAAAATAAGGTCATAAAGAAGTTTCACTTCTTACGTGTGTACACTACTACACGCACACATTTTTTTATATTTTTCATACCCCTTAGTGATAAGAGTAAGCCAAAACAACTTAAACAGTAAACTGGGACAGGTAGTATATGTAAAAAATCAAAGCTTATTTTGAAAAGGATCGTGGGACCGGATTAGAACTCGCTTATGATCCATCCTTTACTTTATAGTGATGCCCCGTTACAATATAAATTGCATATTTTCATACTAAAAAGAAGTAGGTTCAGTTATCATATAATAACTTAATAAATCAAACATATTATGCTAATTCAATTATTTTATCATCACACTCGCAGAAATCGATGTAAAGTGATGTCCTTACCGATATCTTGATCTGATAAACGTCAATGATTAGGCGGGAACTAGGCTAGATTTACAGATAATTAATTGTCATAATAATTAGTGTGACAAAACAACATTGATACAGATAAAAAATGAAAAATAATGACAAGGTGTACATTGTTATTTACGTAATTTCAATAATTAATAGATGCTCAAACTTGGAGAGTATTAAAACATATTGTAGAGCGCGAAGAATTTTCCATCTTAGATAATATTATTTGTAGGTTGGTAATTAATAAAACATAGCCATTAGTTAACCACAAGAAATTATAAATAAATAAATAAATAAATATTATAGGACATTATTACACAAATCGACCTAGTCCCACAGTAAGCTCAATTAAGGCTTGTGTTGTGGGTACTAGGCGACGATAAATATAATATTTAATAAATACATATATAGATAACACCCAGACCCAAGAACAAATAATTGAGTTCATCACACAAATATTTGCCCTGACCGGGGGTCGAACCCGGGACCGTCGGCTCAGTAGGCAGTTACTTTACCACTGCGCCAACCGCGTCGTCTAAAATCTAAAATATCAATATTAGTTCATCTGATTATTTTTGCGCATAGAACTGAGAAGAAAATGCATATAAAAAGTTGATACAATTGAATATTTTTATTCATTAGAATCGCATCACGATATTTGCAGTCGCTATTATCTCTAGGTACTAAGTAGTATACTACCCATTATATTATTATACTAGCTGCTCCGCGCGGTTTCACCTCCGTGGCTCCTCTCCTGTTGGTCGTAGCGTGATGATATATAGCCTATAGCCTTCCTCGATAAATGAGCTATCTAACACTGAAAGAATTTTTCAAATCGGACCAGTAGTTCCTGAGATTAGCGCGTTCAAACAAACAAACTCTTCAGCTTTATAGTATTAGTATAGATTCGCGTGCTCTATGCTACAGAAAACTCAATACAAAACTAATCAAATCTAATATGCCTGTTCCTGCATTGGCAACGAATATTTTTTAATTGTAGGTAATATTATATACATTTTGTCATTATCCATATCATGTAAAACATAATTTATAGCGTAAAACACTTGTATCAAACCTTGATTTGTGCTTAGCTCTTCACATTAGCGTATCTAGAGTATCTATTTCCTATCTACCACTTTATATTATCTGTATGTTCATGATTGCAATAAAATCAACATTAACACGTTCGCTGCATTACGAGATCTATCAGATCCCTTGCAGGACTTTTGTTTTGTGCGTTGAATATAATCGTGTTTTTTCACTCCTTGCGGGAGGATCTAACTTGTAAAGTTCTTTAAGTATGAGTAGGACAAATATACATATTTGCTTCCTACTTAAAGCTGAGTTCAATAACATTAAAAAATAAATTAGAGATGGATTAGGTCCCTAACGCACAGTACTGTAATTATACTCATTCCTTGCATTAGGAGATATGTCGGTACTCGTGGAATCGTAGGCCTCGTAGACGCAAGAGAGGGAGGGTAGGCGGCGCGGGCGCTGCGTGATTCGGTTTAGTGTTGTCCTAGCATCGATGTGGGAGCTCGCTCGTTTTGGAAATAATATTCGCGTATCTAGGTGTTGATTATTTTTTATAAACAATGAGTTCTTTTAAAAGAAAAAGGTGTAAAAAATCTATTTATTTTGGTGAGATTTCTAACAAACTCAAACTCAAACATTTATTTATTCAATTAGACTTCTTCTACAAGCACTTTTGAAATGTCATTACATATTTTTAACATTTACCACCGATTCGGAAAGCAGTATCTACGGAGAAGAACAAAAAATCAAAGCCGGATTATACTGCTGCATCGTCCAGTATAATAAAAATTTTGGAAAATGTTCGGAAAACGAATTGTTACCATATGCGCGCAATGCAAGCAATCAATGTGCTTCCCATGTTTTAATGAAAAACACTTTGCATAATTAATAAAACTATTTCAATCGACAACTGACATTCCCATCACTACTTACTACACATATTGAACTATCTTCGGTTGCGGTACGAGATACAATCGATATCTATTTTTTTTTTGGTATTTGTAGTTTATTCAAATGTCATAACTGCGTGCGAACCTAGCAAAATATAAAACAATAGACTATCTTTCATCCACAAAAACTTCAAAGTATATGTCATTGTTTTCTGGAAGATATAAATTATTTTCAAAACTGTATCTTTAGGAGACTGATTAGGTCTCAAACGCACCAAAGGATTGGTAAGTTTCGAGATCTTTTAGGTCTCCAAAGCACCAGCTGAAAGTTCTTTGATAATGATGGCGCAGGGAACGTGTTAATTGCATAAGTGCATCATACAATACTGAATGATATAAATTTTTTTAATCACAATTTTCTTTGATTGCATTATGTAGTTATTATGTAGTCATATTATGTAGTTATAGAGATTTTCGGATAATAAATGGTCCCATTCCGATTCATATATTTTGATACTAGCTGCAATCATTAACAAATCTTGTATGATATTTGATATAAAATAAATCACTTAGCAACATAGGTCGTTCTTATATTAGTACCTAATTTGAAAATGAGAAATGGAACGAGCATAAATTTAAACTAGATACGCAGATGTTGTATTTAAGTTTATTCAGAAAAACGTTCAATCACTTCCAAAGCTTTTTCTTTTAAAGTATAAAAGCACTACAACTAAAATACTACCTACCTATATACACACTAAATCTACCGCGAAACTAATGGGTATTACACTTTCTTATATGATCGCTATACATAATAATTAATTAATGGATCCCTACGTAGTTAAATAATCCAAATCGAATTTCTACTACATGAGATAGCAAATATTATGAATTTTGCTAATCGTTGGATGTTCAAGCAGTAATTATAACGCCTACACATTTTCTCTTATACATTCACCTCGTGTACGTAAAGAAAATTCTGCTCACAAAATTATACAGGCGTATTTAATTTCATAAGCCACGCATTGATTCAACTTATTTCTATCTTATACACGTATTTTATATTAATGACATAGCAGGAACTGTATTTTATTATATTTATGTCATTATAAACTTAGAAATGCATTGCTTCCGTACAATGCACTTTCAAGGAAAAAGTACCTACATATACAGGGTGTCCCACTATTGGTATACTAAGCGCGAAGGGACTTGTAGTTTTGCATACACTGATCACGTTAAAAATACTTTATCAACAAAATTACGTCAAAAATTTTTTGCTTCATTTTTCCTGAAAATCCATGTTTTCTTCTCTAGCTTGGTGCAGCCGGCATATACCGCTTCGCTAATGTGAGCATTTTGTCTATGAAAACATAATCTTAAACGATAGCTCACGTGCTGGTGGCAAAGTTGGGCGGGTTGCTTGTTATGAGTGTACACATATTGTTTTAAGAATTCATCTATTTGAAAAAAAAATGCGTCTGGAATTTTATAAGTATTTTTTACGTACTCAGCGTATGCAAAACTATAACCTCCTTTGAGCTTAGTATACCAACAGTGGGACACCCTGTATACCAATTTTTATTCCGTTGCGTACCGGAACAGGATATAGGAAATCTTTATTGATTCAATGAACTGTCTCGAGATGATTTCCTCAACACATGCATTTATCCTGTTTGAATCGTATTCAATGAAAATAGCCGCGAAAATGACTCATTACATAGTCACAAACTTCGTATTATTCGGTGAATGTATGAACTTTTTTCCCTTTAAATACAATTTAAAATATTTTTTAATTTATATAAGATATCAGTTTATTAATACATATAAAATATAATATAAAAGATAACCTGTAGCCGTGAAGTAAGAATTTATTAGGCGTAAGCACTAATCATATTAATGTCATTATTTTTTATTTAAAAAATTACATGTGTATTTATATTTTATTTACAATCTTTCTTACGATATGAACAAAGATCAGTAAGTTAATAATAAAATGGCATCAACTATGATTTTTCCTTTATCTTCATTAAGTAGTAAAATGTTAACGTGGTACCACATAATAATTTCCTATAGGCTTTATCCTCTAAAATAAGTCCATAACTATATGATATTGATAAAATAGTTGTACAGAAATAGTTTTAGAAGATACATTAGCCATATTTCCTACAAAGTATTGTAGTTTAGCAATTTATATAAATAAAAATAGAAATACAAGCGTATAAATAGACAAAATATAAACGTGTTTAAATATCAAGCTATTAAATGAAACGTCTGGTTAAAAGTAAAATACATAGTCAAACTGAAATAAGACAGTCTAAAATAACCATGTCGTTTAAGATAGTAGATATTATGCGTGTGATACACATGAATATACAGGGTGTCCCACTATTGGTATACTAAGCGCAAAGGGGCTTGTAGTTTTGCATACACTGATCACGTAAAAATACAAATTACATCAAAAAAATTTTCCTGAAAATCCATGTTTTCTTCTCTAACTTCGCTCAGCCGGCATAAACCGCTTTGCTAATGTGAGCATTTTGTCTATGAAAACATAATCTTAAACGATAAGTCACGTGCTGGTAGCAAAGCTGGGCGGGTTGCTTGTTAGGGGTGTACACATAGAGTTTTAAGAATTCAAACATTTGAAAAAAAACTGCGTCTGGAATTTTATAAGTATTTTTTATGTACTCAGCGTATGCAAAACTATAACCTCCTTTGATCTTAGTATACCAACAGTAGGACACCCTGTATACATTGATGGTTTAAGATGGTTTAAAATAGACAGTGTTGGAAATAGAGTTAATTTTGTTTTTGTTTTGAATAGCTGTTCGTTAAAACATCTTTGTTGTATTAGTTATGTAATCCTTATCTAGGCCAATATTATAAATAGGATAGGTGAACTTGTTTGTTGGTTTGTTTTTAATGTTATCACTTATCATAATGTCAAAAATTATTCGTAAATTGTTCGTTTGCAAAGAATCATTATAATTTATACCAAAATGTTTATTTCATATATCGTTCAATAATAAAAATGTTATCACAAAAACCATAATAATATCTACGACAAATTATAAAAAATATTACTTTTGATAAAGGCTTGTAAAAAAATAGAAGCCATAACCTCAAAACTGAAACTTATGGCTTTTTTAATTGTCATGTAATAATATTGTTTCGGACTTATCTCATATTTATGTTTGAATATGGGTCATGCTTGGGTCATGGATGTGACTTTTAACAAGTATTTATATTATTTTATTCATTGACGTCATTTTAAATCGAACAATATAATGAAAGTATTGAGAATTATTATTCGTAAGCTGTTTTATACATGGACTTATTTCTGTGTTTATAATTTGAACTTTCAATTTTTTTATTTTTCCTTATAGAGCTTTTAAACTCTATAGAGTCATAGGTTTTTTTTCAGGCCATAATTTAAATATTTATTTAAACTGAATTTTGTCTGTAATATTTCTGTGAAAAAACAATTCGTATTTAAAAAAATCATATTCTTTCAATTGGTCCAGATATTTTTTCTTTAATCGCGTAAGTAATTTGAACGCGTCTAACAACGGTTCAATTCCTTTGATAATGTTTCTATTCAGTTGTAGTAATTTATTTTATTCTCATAGGTTTTAAAAATTACGCGAAAAACTACGCGAGTACATAGACAACAAACACAACATAGACAACATATTTTATATCTTTCTTATGTAAATATACGCGGAAAAACTGTTTTACTTATTCGGATCTATCACAGATTACAATTTGCAATGAAATCATTGTATTCTGGTAATTTTTGTGCAGCAGGAAGGATAAAACTGTTTTATGTTTCACATGCTACGAGCATACACACTTTTATGCAAATATATTCTATTGATATATTATTATAAATTACTAGCGGTCCGCCCCGCTTCGCCCGTGGTACATATTTACGTTTTCTCTACATAAGAACCATCCCCGTACTTCAAGGAATATAATAAAAAAAGAATTATCGAAATCGGTCCACCCGTTCACGCGTGATGCCGTGACAACGCGAAACGGGTTTCATTTTTTCTATGTTATATGTAGTTATGGTCTTAACAATATATTTTGAACTAGGTTTCTGCCCGCGACTTCGCCCGCGCAGTCAAAGAAAAACCCGCATAGTTCCCGTTCCCGTGGGATTTCCGGGATTGCGTCTTTTTCCCGGGATAAAAAGTAGCCTATGTCCTTTCTCGGGTATCAAAATATCTTCATACCAAATTTCATGAAAATTGGTTCAGTAGTTTAGGCGTGATTGAGTAACAGACAGACAGACAGAGTTACTTTCGCTATTTATAATATTAAAGTATGGACGGATCGAGGGCGGTTGAACTTATATGAATGTGTTTTAGTTTTGAAGGATTAACTATATTGATTATTATGCCATCCAATCAATACAATTGTGTACCTAAATAATGTAAATGAAACAGTAGGTACCTAACTTAACTCCTTTTGTACAAGCCTTTATTCATGGGTTTTCTAACCATTTTCTACAGAATATGCATCAAGTTGGATGTATTGAAATGATTCTTTCTTTTTCAATTAATAAATTAATCACATACATTCTGGATGCAAGATAATGTACCTAATTTTTTCCTAATTTGTTCATATATGGCGTTAATGCTTATACCTAAAGCTTTATTATTTATTATTATAAAAAATATATATATCCGATGTAGTAAATAAGATTAGTGGAATCCATAGAATATTAAGTTTATTCAATACATGTGCATTCTTGAATTTATTTTATTTTCCTACATAATTGTATAATTCTGCAATATTATATTGAATTTATCCATTTTTGTATTGCATTATATAGAGATAAGATACTTACCTACTTATTTATTTATTTATTTAACGCTTTATTGTGCAAAAAACCAGATACATAAAATAACAATTTACAATAAACAAAAGCACAAAGGGCGGCCTTATCATTATGCAGTGATTTCTGCCAGGCAACCACGGGGAGAAGGCAAAGAAGCGAGATAATAAATTGAGAAACAGAAAAAATAAGAAAAAAATTAACTTATTAAGTGTAATAATGGAAAATCCTAAGTTAATAATATATATCATCAGCTCTACAATAATATCGAAAGTAATAAAAAAGGTATATTAGATTTTTCTTCCTTAGATAACTATCCAGCGAAATTATGAATTCAAAAATTTACCGATTTCAAAAAGCTTTCATCTGTAGAAAGCGATGGCTGAAAGTGGTAAATATAAAAAATAAGTACTTAATCAAATTAAAGCCATGAAATAATGAAAGTTATTATAAGAGTTTTTAATAGCCAAATATCAATTCATCCCTTTACTATGAGCTTTTTTTAAATGAGGTTTTACAATCCTTATAAAATACGAATAGATAAGTGATAATAATATGTGAAATACATCTGCCCTATACCCCACTTGGGGACATGGGCCCCTTTTTTACATATACAAGAAAATACTTTGTTCTCTATGAGTCATTCCTATACTATTTATTATGAAGTTAATCGGCTATTTATCACACAATCAAAACACATTTTTACGTTAATCAAAGCAATTCGTTATAGTTTTGCAATTGTATTAACGTAATCAGTTAATTGCTCTAATTAACTTTATTATCTACAAATCAAAATTATTAAATCTTAAATCTATGAAAACAATTTTGACCAGTCTATGTCAAACTTTATTTAGGGACCCCAAAATGTTAAAAGTTAAAGATTAAATGAGCTCTATATATCAGATATAGAGTATATTTTCCGCAAACTCTTGCTAGTGTCATCTTCAGGAAAAATCATACCGGAACAATGTTACAGATTTGGAACAGGCGTGCGTGCCAATAAACTACGTAGCATCAAGTGACGTCAGATGGCTGATAGGAGCTACGCTTACGACCCCGTCGGCACCGGACCGCCAGTCAACCAGCAATCGTACAGGATGGAGGCAGGCCAACTCTGGCGGCAATATGTCATCGCCGGCGTCGGTATGTCTCTGTGATTGTGTATTATCTGTGATTCGATTTTTTTTTAATCGTCTGTGGTTTAAAGAATGTGGATGTGCTTCGTGCGTTTTGAAAATGGATGAGCAGTCGTGAGTTCTGAAAAGTTTTAAACTTTGAATGCGTGTCGATACTCGAAAAACATATTCTTGATTTGATCTAAAATTTTAGGACATCTTTTACTTGTAGTATTTTAATACCACATGTAGATTTATGAAAAAATATATGAATTGTATTGAGTTTTTGCATAACTAAAATATACATCAATTATATTTTATAATAAAACAAAACATTATTGTAATTCCTTTTGTCACGTTTATAAACTCACGTTAAAAAATAAATCGTGATAGCGACGCGTGAAATTAAAATTCAGACGCGTTCAGTCTAATTTTATGCGCTTCGTACTAAAATATTTCAATTTAACCAAATTAATTGAAATGTATTCCCTCTTAACCGTAAACAAACTAAAATTACTAAACGGTTCTACTGTTCCAAAAAAATGTAACAGGACAGTAAAAAAATATAGACGTCAAGTTCATTTTGGCGGGAAAGCAACGCGGGAAAGTTCATACTTCAGAAGAATAAAAACTTTTAGCTCTATACGTGATATTCACACAATCAAAAGTGCAATAATTGTCTATATTAGAGTTTTATTAACCACATAATTTTAATTCCATGTAAATAAATTTTAAATAACTTTTATACGCATCAAATAAATTAAATATACAAATATTCACACATTATTATAAATGTGAGGAAGCGTTTAATAAATAATTTTTATAAGTCGATGATTATATGGTGTTTATGTATAATTTGTATATAATGACCTGCTACTATTAAACTTGACATCAGCTGATATGTAAACGCGATAATAATGCTGTAAATTGTGTTTTTTACAATAATAAATTGACGTAATTCGGTCATTCGGTCTGCTTTATTGTTATATATTTTGTTCGTTATTAAAATTGCCGATTTTTTTTTTTTATTTTAAATACTTCTCTTTTAATTTGATATTTTTGGTTTTATGGCATTCAAATGCTTAGAAATACTTCTCTTTTGCAATTAGGGTACCTATTCGACCTTCAATATTGTTTTCTTTAAATATAGCTGATAATGAAATTAAAAATACAATGACGAATCAATATTTTTCGTATCAGTAGTCTATATTATGTAATTTTAAAACTTATAATAGATAGATATATATCATGATTAACCTTTATCAAACAGGCGAATATCATAATAGTGTCAACACATATCTATCGTTGTAACACTTGAATGAAGATTTAAATAAGAAGATTACCCGTTGGATGTCTATTTTTGTTTTTAAATATTGTTCTGTAGATGTTCACCTTTTGATAGATAACTTATAAAATATTTTGTTTCTTATTTCTTGGTACGACTACCTAGCTATGTTTAACTATCTATTATATTGATCTTAATAAGTAAAAAGAATAATTTTTAAAATTAAAACCTTTTTATGTGGTTAGAAATCCAATTAGGATTTCTAACCACATAAAAATCTAATTCTAAAAAGGGGCTATTGTCCAAATTTTTATACTATTCTTGATTACATTAAAAAAACGTAGCGTTTGGGGTAATCTATCAACGTTTCTCCTTATTTCAAACACGACTTGAAATAACAAAAATCTATCAGAATATAATTAACATACAACAACAATTTAGTAACTGTATGGGTATAACTCATATTATTTTCATTTACATTAATCGATTTTGAAGTTAATTACCATTTTACATAAAGTATTCTAACAAAAAAGTAATTTAAACGTTTTCAATTGAAAACACGACTAAAGAAATAATATGTCGCACGAAACAATGAACAATTCTATAGTGACTTGCATTTAAATAATTATTTCCATAAAAACAATGTATTTAAATACTAGCTTTTACCCGCGGCTTCGCTCGCGTTAAGAAGTATTAAGTAATATTAATTAGGTATATTTTTGCGGCTTTGGTACTTTTGTTTAGCGTATGTAAAAACTTAACAAAGTCTAAGCCCAATCGGTATAAAATTGACATAGTTTCATACAAACTTTCATCCCTTATTTAATCCCCTTGGGGGTAGAATTGATCCAAATCCTTTCTTAGGGGATACCTACCTGCATGCCAAATTTCAGCCCGATCCGACCAGTGGTTTGGGCTGTGCGTTGATAGATCACTATATCAGTCATCTTTGAGTTTTATATATTATTAAGAAGATTAAAGGTATGAATTTTCGAAAATCTTTTCTTACCGGACGCCTACGTCATAAGATCTATCTACATGCCCAATTTCATGCAAATACATCAAAGGAATAAAAAGTTTCCTACAAATTTCTATTGCCTATTTTACACCTTTAGGGGATGAATTTTTTAAAAAAAATTCTTAACAACGTCTACGTCATATGATCTATCTACATGCCCAATTTCATGCAAATACACCCAAGGAATAAAAAGTTTCATGCAAACTTCTATCCCCTATTTTACCCCTTTAGGGGATGAATTTTCTAAAATCCTTTCTTAGGGGACGCCTACGTTATGACATCTACCTGCATGCCAAATTTCAGCCCGATACGTCCAGTGGTTTGGGCTGTGCGTTGATAGATCACTATATCAGTCACCTTTGAGTTTTATATATATAGATAACAAGGGACTAAGGAAGTAGCAAATTCATGTACAATTATTATATCTACAATTATATCTACCAGATTGTACATCACTTGATAAAATGTCAGAAAGACAATATCAACTTGCTGATAAAATATCTGATAGACAATTTTTCAATTTTTCCGTACCTATATTTGATGAAATTGATAGATAAGCTAGTCAGAACATATCCCGTAGTTGTGTGGGTATAGATAGCTATATGCTGATTAAAAAATATAAAATAATAATATCCTTTCTCATACATTGTAATAGTACATAGGTATATTACAAGATTCTAAAATATTAAAATTCAAAACTTGAGAGTATTAGATGCATTCAGACTTAAGTAAAAACTAATTAAATATTTTTACAATTTTAATATCTGAAAACATCATCCTAACATTTTTTTAATTACTTAATTAAAATTTTCTTATATTTAGAGCATTTCAATGCCATGAAACAAACAATTAAACAAACAAATTATATTTTTTTGTAATTTTTCCGCCTCATTAGCGAACTCAGCGCCTCAAAGCGATAATTTTATGCTTATATCCAAAAATTCGTGTTTATCAACAAGTAACGAGCCTAATCTTTTTCTTCCCGCGAAATAACAAAAATATAAAAGATAAACATTGTTGGTTAGAGGTTATCTTAAAAGATTACAAGCTTAAATAATAATTAAATAATAGTAACGATATAAGATTATAAATTAAAGTAATATCTAAATTGTAGATTTATAAAATTTAGGAGGTCGTATTGATATTGCCTATTGGTAATCTGTTATGATTGATAATTATAAAGATATAGATAAATCGAAAAACATATGTAAACATAATAAAATAATATTTTCTATGCTGTTATATGAAGATCCATACCATCTATTTTTCGTGCTTCTAAAAGCTCTTTTAGAAGTCTAGATAAATAAGTAAAATTTTAACTTCAATTTAAATTAAACAAGAAACTTGAATAAACAAACCAACAGACAGTGAGAACAATAATTATACTTTAAATACAATTCAAATTCTAGCAAATATTGCATAAAGCCCCGAATGTGCTTGGACGTTCAATTTTTATACCAATCTTGTTTCTTCTATTTATGTATTATAGATTTAATTCCCAAAAGATACTATCGTTTCAGAGATCGTATTTAACACAAGAACTCAGGAGTCGCATTCTGTAATGTTCATTTAGAAAGTGTAACAAGGCCTACGTTTCGTAGCACTTTCGTAGACCATGTAGAGCCTATCATAATTCGACGTCGAAAAATATTAAAACACCAATTTTTCAGATATTAAAATTATTATGGTTTCTCATAATATTATTACGACAAATACATTTCTTACTACATATTTTTTGTGACATATGACGATTTAGAAAAATATTTTCCCTATTATATTAAAAACTAAATAACTAGCTGATGGCAACCCTAAAACGAGAAAAATTAAATGATTGTTTAACGTAGCATTAGTTAGTCATAACATCAGTTATCATAGAGTTCCAGTAATAATCCATCCGTTCGGGAGATTAGCCAAAACAAACTGATAGACAGAATTGTTTTATGTTATTATTATAATAGATAAATAATTTATACATACTTTGTACTGAAAATGCACTGAAAAAGTTATGTTGACCTTACTAAGTTAGAGATAAATTGTAAAGAAAATTAACTTAATTATATAGACAAAGTCAAACGCTTTAGTTAACATTTATAAGATATTGGGGGTTATCAAAACGTAAAAAGTAAAACATTATATAACGTAATATTATCTACAGTACATAGGTATGCACAGTATGATAAATATTATCAATATTAACCTTCAATAAAATATACATTTATCACACATGATAATGATTATTATGAAAAATAATTTAATCGCACATGAATATGGTATTTAACTCGCAAACATGTTGATAAAACGTTTTATTTAATAGTAGAAAATGTTTATCGTATTGCGCAAATTACATAATAAAAAAACTATTATTGCACTTTATAGAACAACTAGATTTCCGCCCGCGGCTTCGCCCGCGTTTTCAAAGAAAAACTCGCATAGTTCCCGTTCCCGTGGGATTTCCGGGATAAAACCTATTCTATGTGTTAATCCAAGTTACCCTCTATATGTGTGCTAAATTTCATTCAAATTCAAATTCAAAAAATTCAAATTCAAATTCATTTATTAATTGGAATCATTGTAATCGGTTCAGTAGTATTTGCGTGAAAGAGTAACAAACACACACACATCCTCACAAACTTTCGCATTTATAATATTAGTAGGATAGGAAGGAAATAATACGGAAATCGTCATATACTCATCGCATAATTTGATTAAAAACTGAATACAAACTTACTAAAACTTGTTTATTATTAAATTTCTCTATTAAGAAAACGTTTTGCTAAATAGTGACATTACGAACTAGTAGACAATCAAGACTCTCCAAATTGTTAGGAATAATAATTAGGAAAAAACAGAGGCTATATTAAAATAGACGTAGAAACATGCAGTAACAAAGGATAGAATCATAGCTCCCCAAAATGAGCTTCGCAGTCAAAATTATAAGCTCTGACCGCATACAAACATTTATTATGTAGTTTTTGTCAGTAAATGAACAAACATACACTACAGCCACAGTATAATCATCTATACTTATAAATATTACAAAGCTGAAGAGTGTGTTTGTTTGTTTGAACGCGCTAATCTCAGGAACTACTGGTCCGATTTGAAAAATTCTTTCGGTGTTAGATTCCCCATTTATCGAAGAAGGCTATAGGCTATATACATATCATCACGCTAAAATCAATAGGAGCGGAACAATGCGGGTAAAACCGCGGGGCACAGCTAGTATACTTTGCTGCAACATTTGTAAGTAATAATCAATGTACTGTTTATCAAATAGGTAATGTACTTTGCTCATTTTATTACCTTACGTTACTATCATACCTCAATAACTAATTATCTACTATAATAATTAATATAATTGATAATGTACCTACTAGTTCCGCGTACAGGTGCACTCAAGTAGCAATAACATTATTTTTATAAAAATAAAAAAGTAACCATGAGAATACAATATGTATTTATTTTTAATAATTTCCTTCAGTAGGTTCTTATCACTATAATTAAAAGTAGAATAGACGATAACAATAATTAATTTTGCGAAGTTAAAAACAAAATAGAAATATATAAATACAATCGATTAACTACTATAGAAAAAAGCGTTAATCAAATATGATAGCTTGCGAATGGAGAAACTTCTATTATATTTAGGTCTGATAATAATCAGAATTTCAGGAAAGAATTAAATAATTACTGAAGTGGATACAATTTAAGAAACATACTTTGCAGTTTCTTCGTGCACCACGAGGGAATTTTATTTAAAAACCAATTACTATTGTAAACATATTCAAATAATCCTACGCAAGATTAATATTCAATTATACTTATGTGATGCTGTGGACCATCAGAAATAATAGGAATTAAGTAATTTAAAAGGTCTGAATATATTACGTATTTAAAAACTTTAAAAATGAACTTTTGTATACTATAGGACTCAATTTAACCTTAATTAACACAAGTACTTATAGTCAAAGAAAGTCAACACATAATCTAATTATAATTTCGACTTAACTGCAACAATAGCAATACAATAAGATATATATGCAGACTAAACCTTCGCAAACACGATAATTTACAGCCAGTACAAGATGTTGTAAAATGCTATTTCCTATCTTATCAACTTATCAATATTATAGTTGTATTACATTTTAATAAAACAATAAATATTGGCACGGCTGGTTATAATAAGTAACTAAATTTGGATAGGATTATGTTATTTGAGTTATTTTTCTGAAGACCGGTTTCTTTAATCTTTTGTTTGGAAAAAGTAATTCCTATTTTGTAGATATAAAATTAAAGAAATTTACTTATTATGTTATTCATCATTAATATAAAACATCAAAATATGTTGTAAGAGTAGTTCAAATTAGCCTGCAGCACATTACCTTTATGAAAAGAAGGATAAGTGCTAATCCCGAGTAAAATCTATCTCTGATCAAAATTTTATACATATACGATTAGCTGTTTGATCATCATGAAAGGATAGAACTAAGAATATTTCATTATAATATTACTAGCTTACCGCCCGCGGCTTCGCCCGCTTTGTCTCAAACTTAATAAATTATACACTAAAACCTTCCTATTGAATCACTCTATGTATTAAAAAAAACCGCATCAAAATCAGTTCCGTAGTTTTAAAGATTTAAGCATACAAAGGGACATAGGGACAGAAAAAGCGACTTTGTTTTATACTATGTAGTGATTTAATCCGACGTTTTAAAGACTTTACAGCGACTATAGTCACGATTTTTAAATGTTCAATACTCTAATAAAACACAAGAAAATACTAATACAGGCCTAATAAGTAATAGGATACGTTACATAATTATGTTTAACAAATAAATTAAGACCTAGACAATGTAGATGTCGTAATCATTATCATTTACAAGTTGTAAAGACACACTTTCTTGTAATCATACTGATAGCACTCAAAATTATCTATTGATAGAGTCGATAAATGGAAATGTTTCTACTTCACGTTAATATTTTCCAGTAACTGGTAGTTTTTATTAGCTATATAAATAAAAATGAATCAAATCAATACAAAAAATCGTTTTAATGTCAAGATAGAGTTAAAAAATAAAAAACCCTTTACTAAGATAAACTCGTAAAATTATTACATTCACCGATCCTTGATAAGTGTACAAAGTTTGAATTAATCTGTCTATTTAAAGTTCGTCAAAATCGAGTCTAAAGTCGATCACATACAAACTTACAAACATACAGGTGAAGCTAATATAAGCGTGTTAATAAACACAACCCGGGCGGAACCGAGTTTCACAATTAGTATTATAAACAATAGAGTTTTCAGAATCCAAAACATGTGATACAATTGACATAATAATGATGAGAATTGTTCTTCTCAGCCAAGTTATTAAAACGTCAGCAACATAAATAAATACATAATACTGTCGTAAATGCATATTTTTACAATCTGCCAAAAATTTAAATGGGTGTGATATACGGGCCATATACCGTCACAATTAACGTAAAAGAGCACGTGTAATAAACAATTGTTATGCATAGTTTATTTATAGTGATGTAAAAATAAAAACTATCACGCGACGCCCGAGATTGATCGGAATAATGTTTTGGTAAAACGTTTTCAGTGGGTGTGGATTGTTGACTTGTCTGTATTTATTTGACGTAACTGAATGAAGGGAAATGAATGACTTTAGTTTCTTTTTTTTTTTAATTTGAAGCGTTTAGCGTTTGAAGCGATACTATTGGTTATTTACAAACACATTCCTCGCTACAATCCTCCTACAGTATTGGTGGAAAAGCACCCTTAACCATAGAGATAGTATGTATGTACTACGTACTACATATTATTATCTCGATGCCCTTAACACGTTTTTATTAGCTTCACCTGTGTGTTTGTATATAACATACAGACAGATTTTAAACTTATTAGTAGTTACACTTATTAAGGATCGGTGACAATACAATAATTAATTATTTGTTTGTTTGTTTCTTTTATCCCAAAAACTACTCCATTCGTTTGAAGAATTCTTTCACCATTAGAAGGTAACATAAAGCTTTTATCTTTACCGAGTAACATAGATTTTTTACAAGTCAACCCAGTCAACAAAAGTTACTAGTTATATTTAATAAGTTCTTCGTTCTACTTCATATGGAAAAGTGTGAAGATATTAATTATTAAGACTACCTACTACGTTAATCCTGACACTAATTTTTACACTCAATGGGTAAGTTAACTACCTATATGATATATCTGTCAACTAAAAGTTAAAACGCAGTTTATTTATTAATTAGTTACTAACTATCTATCTCAAAACCTTATCTGTCTAAGATGAGTCGTATTTTTTGTTCTCGGAGACAATATATCAATAATTATTATGCTATCTTTATGATGCTATTGTTCATATTTCTGAAGCCATCTACGGGGGCCATTAATGAGAAGGTCTTTCCGGTTGAACATTCTCGTCAAATATGATTTACGTCTATCTTATACCTAGATAGAAGAACTATAGCTACAATATTGAAGGGTCCAATAGCGCATAGATATGAACTTTTAAAAGTCAGTGAGAAAAAAAGTGCCATATCATTTTATCAGTCCTACGTTGTGGCTTATAGTTAATAGGCAAGTGGCCACTGAAAATATAGTCTGACAGTTGTGGTCGGGCCTTTGCCATCAGTCCACGTAGGTACTATGATTTATTAAAACAGTATTATTTCTAGTGTCGTAAAATACGTAAAATGATAGCGTTATGTAGGTTGTCTAGCGCCATCATTTTCCTGTTATAAATCATAATTGTAACACCCCAGGTGGTACACACACTCCTATGACTACCTACTCTGCCATAAAAAAAGACTAAACTGCAAGATCTCAATACAAGATAACGCGTCAAAACGGGACGCAGTGTCAATAAATTAGCCGGTCAATTGGGAAGTGGCGTATTATCCCGTCTTATATTGCTCTTATTTTTAGATACCAATGCAAAGGGGCTTTTAATATACCTACATAATATATATAGAAGTGCGTGCCACATTCGTTTGAACTAAAAGAATAGGAAGAAATAGCGAAGAGTTCTTGTTACAGTCAAGTAAACAAATATTTCTTTTACTAAACTCCAGTTAAAGGCTACTTTTAATCAACCTACAGCTTTTAGGCAGTAGGTAGACATTATTTATAAAGATATTACAAACATTCGTACTTCAAACATTGGTTTTGTTTTTGTCTATTTTTCCACGATTTTTCCTTATTTATCAACTATGAAACCATATTGTAGTTAACTGAAGCGCAGCAGGGCACTACTATTATTTTAAACAACTGTAGAACTGTGCTTGATTTATACCGGAATTATTGAAGGTTTGTTTATGACTATATTTGTTTATTTTCTGAATACTATTTCGACCAGCGACTGGGATATAACAGGATCTATTTAATAAACATGTAAATACGATGATGTGTGTAGTTTGCGTCACAAGGTACAAAATAAATGATAGTAGTGACTAATAAAGTTACAATATTGTTGATATGTTATTATCAAAATAGAGCGTTCCATCCTCATAAACAATAAAAATACAATGAGTAACAGATAACATAATAGGTACCTAATATACCTACTACTTAGTAAAGGGAATTAGCGTTAGTGTATTCCAGACCCATATGGTATACCCCACTAGGAAGATATTTAACTGTGACGTGAGTTTATAATTAATTTTTAATAAAACCACTTTCCAAAAACTCTCGATAGATGCCTTCAATTATTTTTTTGCAGAATTTAGGACATTCAGGTTTATGTAGCATTCCTTATGATATTTCTTACCTACTAGGGAAAGAATACAGAATTTCCAACAAGGGAAATTCCATAAAACCTCCTAGCTCTCCAAGTGTTTGTTTACATTAAGAATTACCATACGTTAAGCCAAGCCAAACAACATTAAAGCCAAGCCCGCATTTTCAATCACTTGTTACGTGTTTGAGCTTTGCTGTTCAATGGAAATAAGGAACAATAAATTGTCTATGGAATTATACCTATGTAGAAACAAATATACAGTTACTATTAGTAAGAAAATTTGCGATAAATATGTGTAAATATAAAGAGGTGCTTTAAGGATAATTCTATACGTAGGTATATACTTCTTATATTAGTATACAACTTGCGATAGAGTCAAAACTCAAAATTATCACTATTAGTTATTACTACATAGTATAAAACAAAGTCACTTTCTCTGTCCCTATGTCCCTTTGTATGCTTAAATCTTTCAAACTACGCAACGGATTTCGATGCGGTTTTTTTAATAGATAGAGTGATTCAAGAGGAAGGTTTTAGTATATATAATTTATTAGGTTTAAGTCAAAGCGGGTGAAGCCGCGGGCGGTAAGCTAGTAACAAATATAATAAGGACTACTAAGCATATTATGTTTTAGACACTTCCTTGCTTTCATACAAATCTACGATTATCAAACCTAGGCTATATCAAATGAAGAACACAATTTTCAGCTACTTACTCGTAGTTTTTTCTAACCCCACAATTTAACAATCCTACTTATTCAGCGCATTTTTCATAAAAAGTACAAAATTACAATCTATTTTATAACAATTAATTAAATAGTTTACAAAACATATGAATTATACATGAATGCAGCATTTAATAAAATCAGTGTGACGATCATCTCTTGTTCAATTGTCTGTAAAACTGCTTCCTACTTCAAACAATCGTAATAATACAAATGTTTACATTAACGTATTTAAACTATTCAACGCAAAAAGGTCTTTATGCTCCTTATACAAGAGCTATAATAGTGTATAACAATATGGTATGTTGGAGCAACATATTTGTTAGCTGTATAAATAATCACAACGTTTTCCATAACGAGAATCCTTATCTAGGAAATTGCTTTTCATTATAATATTTTATTCTATAAATAAATTGGGAATCTATTTTCGATTTTTTAGGGTTCTATTGTTGGTTGTTTCTTGTTAGGTATACATGAATTGTTTTCGAACATTTAAAAGCTTTAAAAGTAAAGTGTAGTGTCCCGTTATATACTCTACAGTATGAGGCAAATGGATTTCTAATTAATTTTCCTTATATTTGCTTCACGTATAAGCAGAAATCAGCCTTTCTTACAAGAATTAGCTTAGACACCTTGATTCTTCACTCACGTATAAAACATCGTAACAAGAAATAACTTTAAGGTCTTTAGTGAAAATAAACCGCTCTAGCTTCACCAAGCTGACCTACGCAACTGCGTCTGCTATCCATAAGAATATTTTTGCAACATTTTTCATTGCTATTCCTTGTCTTTTAGTCGTGATGCTATAGTATAGCCTCCTCGATAAATGTCCACTAAAAAATTCAATTGCAACCAGTTTTTCCTGAGATTAGCACGTTCCACTAAACAGACAAACTTTTCAGCTAAATATTGAGTAATCGTATTAGTAACAACGATATTATCTTCCAGCGAACCTACTGGTCGCGTCGTTAGGTTACAACATGGGGTGGACGGCGCCCATCAACGTCAAATTGAATAACACAGAAGAAACGCCCCTGGACAAACTGCCGACATCTGATGAGCTTGCGTGGATGGGATCTCTGGTGTCTGTTGGAGCTATACTTGGTATGTAGAGGCTTTTTAATTACATTTTAATAAAGTGTAGTTTGTGGATTGCTATTACAGAAAACTCTTTATGTGAATTATTATGCTATGTTTAGAAAGCATTTTATCGTAATTATTTGTTTTTCTTATAGTTTACAGATTCCATTTACAGAATCACTCCTACATTTAATAAACATTGTCCTAATTGTCTATTGCTTCTCCAGTAACCAAACTGACCAAACCGACCAAATTCTGACCAAACTGCGTAGCTAATTTTTCCAGATAGATCAATATTTTTCAGACTTACTGTGCGAAATTTGTTTGTTACAATGTTGAAATTTTGCGTCTCTACCCGAGGCTATGGAATGATTTTCCTTCCTTCTTATAAGCCTACGTATTTTACGAAACGATATAGCAGTATTATATTCATTAATAAACAGATGTTCAATATCTAAAATATCCTTTTCCCAGGTCCATTCGTCGGTGGTCTAGCCGCGTCAAAAATCGGCAGAAAATGGGCGCTAATGGCGTCCACCATTCCTCTATACATTGGCTGGGTGTTAGTTGCCGTGGCTCAGACCATGGCCTACCTGTTCGCCGCTAGAGTGTTCTGGGGCATTGCTGTGGGCATGGTGTTTACTATATCGCCTATGTACTGTGCTGAAATAGCCACGGTGAGTTACTAGTTAAAGTTAAGCTTTGGAGCCTATTTTGGGAGAAAGTTCTCGATTTATGGAGACATTTGACCATAGGACATAGTTCTACCATTTGCGATATTAACTGTGATTTAAGTGGTGGAGTAACTTATTCTATCTTGCCTTAAAATAATCCAGGTTATATTATGTTTCTTGAAAAGTGTATTCTGGCCAACAAATCCTTAGCAGTTCCAACGAGAAATGAAGTACTTATTGCATAATAGTACTTAAAGATACATATCTCCCTTTACTCTAGAGATAATACTTTGCTTAGTCATTCTTCAGTTTACGTTTTATTTCTATATACATTTAATAAAGTAGATATCCACGTACTTCTTGATCTTATTTAACTATTTCCATTTCTTTCGGATCATTATACATATTCAGCAAGTATATTTCTAATTAATTATGACGTATTATTATTCTATAATGCTAAATAACTTCGTCAAATGATGCAATCTACCTGACCTATGTTGACTACAATGTAAGGTTAGGAATATAGGTTATGTGCCCGAATTGTAATGAAGGAATGTTAGATTGGAGTCATACTGTTTTTATAGATCAATAATTTAGGAATAAGAAGGCTTGTCTATTCCGTAATTTCTTGGTAGGTACCTATATATACCTTTATTATACGCTATACTTATAGAGAAACCAGATATAATATACTATGTGAAATGCTAGGACAGATGGTGGAAGTTCGCCTTTTCAAAAATATATTCGATAGGTACACTAAATTGTACTACGAAGATAGCTACCTTAAGTATCTATAATTTATAATTGTGATAAATTGATGCTAAAAAGATGTACCCACTCCGTGTATGTGATATAATGCAAGATTTGCATTGAGATGGCAAAAGAAACTACTATCTATCCGGGCATATAAAGTACAACTCCACTACATAATAAAAACACTATGTAACTAAATAATGTAATTAAATCCATTTTTATTTCGTGAGGGTGTGTGCATGATAAGCTTATCATTACTGTGCCAAGGATCGCCCTTAACCATACTTCTCTCGTTGATAACTTACGTGGAGATTGCATGTAATTAATGCACTTTGATGAGCATCGTCATATGTAATAGTCGGGACTTTCATAATATTTAAGTACAAAGTCCAGTTCAAGGTCAGTTGGTAGTAATACATTGTAGTTATACCTAGTACCTATTCTTAAAAAAAGTGAGGAAAAATATATTTAAAAAGAGATTTACGATATATGTATATGTATAGGGAAAGATTGCAGAAATTAGTGTAATAACACATAAATGGTTTTCTTTATCCTCGTTTGTAAATATCTCTAAGAGACTAACTACCCCTTTAATAGCAAGAGTCTGGAGTCAGTAAAAATTAAAATAGACATTAGATAATAACGAATGAATAAAGGTAAGCAAGATACACCTGAAATTCAAAGATAACTTTCAGTAGGTAATCCCTCTGATGAAAGTATTTTTCAAATTGATTTAGTAATTTTTTTTATAGCATTAAAATACTTTATGATTTTTCAATCATCTCAATGGTTAGCTCTTAAGCCAATAAAATTGAAGAGTAAAAGAAAATCGATTGCTGAGGTGGGATCACGAGTGGCAGAGAGTCTACGTTACCAGAGTACGGTGACGGACGCGGGTTCGAATACCGCCTCATGATCGAATTTTTAAGCTATTGCATAGCTTCTATCGCGGGCCTTGAGCGCGGGGACCGAATCCAGAAATTTAGTAACGAAAAACCTCACGCTCCCCACTCCGACGGGCACGGAGGTGTGGCTTGAAGGCATAGCATGCAATAGCTTTACCGCGGCAGTCCCCGAGTGCCACACGTCTTTTTTTTCTATTAAAATTTTCTCATTGGTTCAGAAATTTTTCTTATATCGTTGCCAACTAGCAATTAAAAATTTCTTATATTATAATATATTATTAATATCATTTAACAGGATGACAGTCGAGGTGCACTTGGCTCTTTCCTGCAAGCGTTCATCACACTTGGTTTCCTACTAATTTACGGCATCGGGCCTTATATCTCGTATTCTGCTATCGCGTATGTCGGCACGGCCGCTGTTGCTGTCTTCTGTGTACTATTCTTCTTTATGCCGGAGAGTCCTACGTATTATTTGTTGAAAGGTATGTACTATGTAACTTTATATGGTTCACAAAAATATATATTTAGTTTTTAACGTGTATCACCATATATTATTATGTATAATGTATATTGTATATGGAAACTAAAATAGTTTCAAGTTCCGAATTTTCCTTGTATTTTATACTTTACCAGTAATACCTTTTTATCTGTTACTTCTGATGGCCAATAATAAAATATAAAAAAATCTTTGAATTCAAATTAAAATTTTATTAAAAAAAAGAAAAATGTTTTCACCAATTTGCATTAATACATCTAATAGCTAAGCTTACATATTATTCTAAATTCCTAAAGTTAGAAGTTACTCTATAAGAGGTTATAAAAGTAACTCTACCAGAAGTTTGAAAGTAACTGTATTACAAGTTATAATTACTTATAAGTTTCTCTTTTAAAAGTCTTCCAATAAAAGTGATAAGTTAGGAGTATCTGCTGCAGAAGTTACAAGTCTATATTTTTCCCTAGACGACAGAGATTCAGCAGCAGACTGCTTAGCCACCATTCGTGGTAAATCCCGCGCCGGTGTTGAAGCAGAACTTAGCAAACTGGAGTCTGAGGTTAAAGCCTCTTTGGAGAAAACTGCTACGGTAAGAATTTAGGTTTTGTAGGAAGTAGGAATATGCTAGGAATGACTTTGATTCTTTGGTTTTGTAGGTTGTAGGAATATGCTAGGAATGACTTTTGATTCTTTGGTTTTGTAGGATTTAGGAATATGCTAGGAATGACTTTATGTTAAAATAAGTAACTTTCTTTTAGAGATAACGATAGATTCTTTTTTGTTAGCTCTTTTCTGTAGATTTCTATCCGAAGTGAAAATTTTCAATGTTTTCTCGAATCAAAAGGGCTTGTAAAATAGCTTTTAGGAAACTAGTTCCGAATAAATTTTGATTCAAATTGTTTTTATTCTTCTTATTGAAGTGAAACTTCTAGGCGCGTTCAGAGTAAAATTTCAAGGACACGTCATGGCGATAACGTCACGCCATGGAGTTAGCGACGATTTTGGTATCTTTGAATCTTGCTAAAGAAGTTTCACTTCTGACACGTGTGCTCGGCACACACTTTTTTTAATTGTAAATTCAATTATTGGTAGGTAACTATGTTAAAATACTTCAGTAAGACATTACTAATTATGTACTATCATAAAAACTTTTGCCCTCCTAAATTCTAAATAAAAAAATGTTTTTCCACTAGGTAATGGATGTATTCCGAGGCAGTAACTTCAAAGCCTTCTACATATCTTGCGCGTTAGTATTCTTCCAACAGTTCTGTGGTATTAACGCTGTATTGTTCTACATGACCACCATTTTCGAAGCTTCTGGAACATCTTTGGAACCAGCCATTGCTACTATTATTGTTGGTGCTGTTCAGGTACGTTCATTTTTTTATAGATATAATAAGAATTAATGGATCCTTGTCTATAGATAAAAAGTTAAGTCCCGTGTCCCCTAGTGGGGTAAGGGGCAGATGCATTATTCATACATCTGTTTCACTGATCTATTTTCTTTATGGACAAGTAGGTGATCAGCCTTCTGTGTCCTGCCAGACCGAGACATTTCTTTTTCTTTGTCTCCACCGGGAATCGAACCCAGGACCCCTCGGTTCTACGCTCACGCGTCAACCACTAAACCAAGGAGACGGTCAGGCTTGTCTATAGAAAAATGTTCATGTATATTCACGACGGCCAAACCGTTATTTTATAAAAGTTGAAAGTCTGTGTATTAGATATAAATATAATATGTGTTACTTGAAGCAGTAGTAATTTCTAGTAAATATTCGTATGGAAGTTACTACTGCTTAAAATTTTAATTCTTATTCCATATCTGCCTGGAGAGGTTAAAATTGTTCTGAAAGCAAAAATAATTCAATGTCCTGGAAACTGAACTTTCAAGACATGGAATTGAATTAGACAAATTTAAATTTGCTAATGAAAAATTGGACACTTTCTGGCTAAAATACTTTTTAATCATAAAGATGTGCTTCTTGATAAGGACAAATACTAAATGATAAGGACAAAATAGAACTAGAAACACGAAATATCCTCATAATATATTGGTTTCCAGGTGGTAGCTTCTTTCATTACACCGCTGGTGGTGGACCGGCTCGGAAGGAGGATCCTATTGCTCATTTCTTGCACAGGAACTGCTATTGGCCTGGTAAGTCAATTTTGATTTTATCATCTTCGTATCGTCTTTAGTTATTGTACTGTGACCTTAAAAATATTTCTTTTATACAATACAACCTTGAATATCAAAAATATTTGGGTCGAACTCTTGAGCTATATATGTGTGTATTTTAATAAAAGTTGGCGACGAGAACTTAGTATAATAAAAATAAATAAATCTAAGTACCAAAAGTTCGACAACGTGTAATATCGGTCAGTAACCTTCTGATAAGAAGTCTGTTTTTAGATTCCTACAGAATACTTATGTATAAAAAGTCCCCTTTATTCCTGGTAACTACGTTATAATAATACATAGTTACAAAATAATTGTACAGAACTTTGTCACCACATTCTTCGTTAATCACAATGCTCATTCAAATTCAAACATTTTTATTCAATTAGACTTCTTTTAGAAGCACTTTCGAATCGTCATTACATATTTTTAACAATTACCTTTAAATATTTTATATGGATTAACTAGCTTACCGCCCGCGGCTTCGCCCGCTTTGTCTAAAACCTAATAAATTATATACTAAAACCTTCCTCTTGAATCACTCTATCTATTAAAAAAAACCGCATCAAAATCCGTTGCGTAGTTTTAAAGATTTAAGCATACAAAGGGACATAGGGACAGAGAAAGCGACTTTGTTTTATACTATGTAGTATTGAAGACGAATAAATAAATGAAATAATTCCAACAATATTTCTACAGGGTCTCCTCGGCATGTTCTTCCTACTCGCCGAACAACAGAGTCCCGTAGTGGACTCCATCAGTTTCCTGCCAATTCTTTCCCTTGTGTTATTCATAGTGACATATTGTTGGGGTCTTGGGCCATTACCCTGGGCGGTCATGAGCGAACTGTTCCCTATTGAAGTTAAAGCTGCTGCTTCACCTATAGCTACTGCTTTCTGCTGGATCATGGCCTTCCTTGTAACTAGGTAGGTGGATATATTGCAGGTACATAGGGTTTAACTTGGTGAGTATAAGAAAAAAAGAATTAAAAAGTTCACAGCTATAGGTCAGGTTATAGAAAACCCGTGTTCTTGAAAAAGTAGAGTTTTTCTGTGGGTATACTTCTGGTAATGATGGTAAGTCGTGAACAACTATGAATAACTTCTTGATCGTAGATGAAAAATCAATTTAAGTTTTCTATCAGAACTAAAAGAAATAATAACTAATACATCCTACTAGAATATATCTTGAGCAGCAGTGACTATAGAGACAGTAGATATGATAGAAATTTATAGAAAAACTAGCGGTTCGCCCCGGCTTCGCCCGTGGTACCTACATGTTTACGTTTTTTTTCATAAAAACTATCCTATCTCTCAAGTTGAATCGAACTGCACATGGTGTGCGAATTTTATTATAATCGGTTAAGTGGTTTAGGAGTCCATTGAGGACAAACATTGTGACACGAGATTTATATATATTAAGATTGATTGTAATGTAATACGCATTCAGACAATAAACACCTAACAATATACAACCCGTGAAGTTAATTAAGATACAATGCTATCTAATTCCCATACAGGTATTTCCCCACAATATCCGATAGTCTGGGAATGTACGTGGGCTTCTGGATCTTCGGCGTGTGCTGTGTATTTGCTTTCTTCTTTACTCTGTTTGTGGTTCCCGAGACCAAGGGCAAGAGCTTCCAGGAGATACAGGAGATGCTGGCTGGCGGGTGAGTGTTCATTTACGGTTATGGTTATGGTTATGGTAACTGTTATGGTTATGGTTATGGTAACTGTTATGGTTATGGTTACTGTTATGGTAACTAGTACTTTTACGATAATTTTAACTGGTACTCTTACTTTTACTTTTGCTTGTACAATTACTCTTACTTATGTGATTGCGAAAGGGTGATTGTGTGTTTGTCTTTCTTGTCACAATGATGCGATTTTAGTATTATTTTGATGTATCTGGAGATATTAAGGAGTTTCAGATTTAAGATTAGCGTAATCTTGATTAGGATGAAATTCAATTTTGATTGTAATATATATCAGAAGAAGTTTAGAGACAAAATAAGGAAATCCCTTAGTAACGATGATTATTATCTTTTATTTATATTGATATAAATCTATACAAATGATAAAACGACCAATTGACGTAAATAAGTCTCGTATCTGATAGATGTGTCATTTTTCCAATCCAAGTTCCAAAAAACTCTGCTGTAGTCCTGATAATACTCGATTCACCTATTTATAGTCTAAACACAGTCAGATATATTTTATGTATATATGTTATGTTATTATGTGTTTATATTCACATATTATATTAACTACTCCAATAACAACAGGCTGTTTAAAACAAAAACAATAATATTTTTTCTCTTCCTTTTCAGAAAACCAAAACCGGAGAAGGCGTAAATAAATGAAATTGTATCCTTACTAGTTGTTTTTTGTAAATTTATGTTTATTTGAGATTTGCGAAGGATGTGTGGGACCAAGTGTTATTATTAATTATTATCCAATGCGTGCGCAATAGATGCGGCTAAGCCGAATTATAGATAAAGCCGGCTAAAAGTGACTAAAAATGGTTATAGTTGACTATAAGTGTCTTAAAACGGCTACAGCTGACTATAGTTAATACTTACATACTTATAATAGCTATAGCTGACTATTATTCTTAATAACATACTTATAATGACTATAACTGACTATAAATGTTACTTATAATAGCCATACATGGCTATAAGTGATCTATCATTTTTTTTAATCGGCTATAAGTCTTTTTCTAAAGAGTTATAGCTGATATAATAAAATTACTTATAGCTGGCTTTATCATGCTACAAATAGTTAAATGATAGTAAATCTTCCTATAAGCTACAAACTTTAAAATTATTATTTTGATATGTTATCTACTTTTAGCAAATATTTAATCATCACAAACATATCAGCTTATAAAGCTGTAGGTATATTTTATACGTATTTTATAAGACGATATATTATGTACAATATTATTGGAATCACTTTTGACGAATTTTTATACTCAGTGACGTTTTGAAACGAATTTAGAAATATTTATGAAATATGTTTTTAGACGAATTTATAATATTACCTATACCAAAGTACAAATTTAAGGTATATAAGTGACTGTTTAGAAATATAAATGAAGACTCAAGGGCATTAAACTTTTTTGGTATTTTATTTTTGAAACATTTTTTGGATCACCAAAAGGAATATTCTTCGTATATTTCTAAACCAGTTTCGAATGAATGAATTTATTACCATGTTATACTTTTGTACATAAATTTATTTTAGACTGTAAATTGTGATAATCTTTGTTTAAATAAAAATTTGAAACGTTTATAGTATTTTTATTGCCTATCCTATCCTATCTTTTTTACCTATACCTATTTTTAATTTATTGTCGATATAATAAAAAATAATAAAAAAATGCTTGTTACAACTCAAGCCAACTTTTGAGTTATTTACTTACGGTGTATTTACATCAAACGGGCGAATTATTTTAGTGTAAACAGGCATAGAACATTCTTTCGTTGTTCTTAGTACGTTTGAAAAGATTCTATGCAATGTTCTAATACTGAACAACACTGAATACGAGATTTCGTTTAAACTAATAGGTTACTTACCTGAAAAGAACTGTGTTTGAAATAATAGTGAAATTTTGTTTTCAAAAATAAATAAATAAAAAATATTACGAAAGAATGCTCTTGCTCTAGCTGTATGTTCGTTAGATGTAAATGCACCCTAGTTTAGACTTGTGCAATGTCTTAATCAGATTACTTTTTACAATTAAATCTCAAATAAAACAGCAAATATACAAAATAAACGTTTATTAACACCTTATTTACATACATTTAATTATACAAACAGTCTGAATCTTATCAAAACGTATTCTTAGATTAAGTCGAGATTTCTATATTTAATTAGTAAAAGGATATTTCCTTTGACATTGTGATTAGTTAGTGAAGAAAAAGTTATTTTACGAGTCGCAGGTTCGATTCTCGTCAGGAAAAGGGAAAAAAATCTTGATTTTTGTCTATGGGGCTCGATAGACACTTAAATTATAAAACAAGTCAATGATAAAATATTCATACATGTTTTGATAAACTTTGACTGAAAAGCAGACCCTAATGAAAAAGCTTGATAAGTTTGTTAAAAAGAAAGCACAAATAAAAGAAAATTAAAATCCCATATTATTAATGTTTACAATTCACAATAGGGTTGCCACATTAAAGAAGTGAATACAAAACTGTAACAATTAAATAGTGATTACATACAACACTACATACTTTTATAGTAAGGCACCTTTAGTTGCAACCCTATAAATTTAACATATGAAGTAGAAAATTTCACTGTAGTGCATCTTTTTTAAAAAAAATGGTTGCCTGTAAAGTCGGTTTTACGGGCGAAGATTTTACGTGACAACGTCTTTTTCTCGATCATAGTTGAGTGGGAGAGAGACGCAAGGCATTCGGCGGGCCTCTCTCTCGTTCGGTGACTCATCGTAACGTTACCGAGCGTTACACTTTTTCATAAGTGACTCCCAGCCGCAACCTAATTTAAGACGTTGTCACGTCAATAACTTTTAACATGAAAAACCGCATTTGTAGCAAGTAATACCAATTTTGTATAATAGATCAAGAGCCCACGACGGCCAGACTTTCCTTTCTTTAGGAAAG
>CAJQZM010010954.1:0-18208 GCA_907164665.1 Colias nastes | reverse complement strand
AGAACTATGTAAGTTTATTTTATCTTAGCTACAAATCCCAAAGCATATGTAGACCTACCAGCTCATTACCATCCATTTCATACCTACCTGCGAAGTAAACATTCACAACTCCACCATCTTTGAAGCTAATTCCTTTTGCATTGCCTCCCTCTTGACTATTCAGTTTCAACAATAGAGCGAGGTGTCACCCAAGAATCACAAAGAACGCCCCACATACGCAATGCGATCGTGATTCTACACGTAAACTTCAACTGCGACCAGTGTTGTTTGATCCTTGCCAACCCTTTACCACTTATGTGCTTAGTAGCACATATATCATGCTGTCAAGTGTCAGGATAGTCTGGTCGTGCGACATTCGTCGTGGTCGCTGTAACAAAGCGCCTGCCGCCTTACACACATCGCCTATTTCCATTATAATGCGTTCAAAATATTTGTGCCATCTATCACGGACCACCCAGACGGTAGTTGACATACGATCTGACATCTACCTGATTATTCTCATTTAGATGCTACACCCTACTCAACAGGTTGCGTAATTTTTTTTCTGGGAAATTGAAAACCTTTTGGCTTTTATGTGAAAGTATCACAAGGTATCACAATATAAGAGATTTTTAATTGAAGTCCTGTTAGAGGCTTTTGTAAAATTTGTTTTGAAAGAAATGGGTTAAAAATCAAGGATAGGCTCGCTTTAAGAAAAACTATTACCTACCTATTTAAAAATTAAATTAATCTTGGGTAAGTTTTTACTTTACCTAGGTATCAATTTATTACTACCTAAATTGATAGTTCATACCTAGAGTAATTTTTTAAATTATTGATGTAAGTCAATTTATAGGTAGGTATAATGTTTAAGGTCTAGGTATAATATGTATGCAGTTTATCATCAATTGCTGCCTTTAACCTAGACTCTAGAGACACTTAAATTTTTTCAACATCGTTTCAAGGTAGGTACAGAAAATTAAAAGTATTCCGCCCAGTATAAAATATTTGTTCATATTATTTTCTATGATAACTATCGAATAGGTACCTACATAGGTAGATAATGTCTAGGTAGGTAACAAAACAAGAGATGCGTGCAATTAGGTATATTATGTTTAGATGAGTAGGTTGTTAGGTAGGTACCTAATATTAATTTTTAAATTTATCTTAAATATTTTTGTCTAAGGTTTCTTTTAAATATTTTTTCGGATTTCGTAATTTGCGAATTAATTTAAACGCCTACTTATAAAGGTAGAGCTATAAATTGAGTTACAAAAATCACCTATAAAATAAATTCTTAAAATTACTTAATTAATTTCATACAAAAACATTATTAAACATAAATCTGACATTCCTTGAAACACCAAAGTGTTAATCCTATAACCAATACGATACAGAATCTATTCACATCTCACAATGACCGCTAGAGCGCGTTCCCGCCCGCTGGGCGGGGCCAAGTACGCGCCGCCCTTACTGCGGTACGCCGCTTCCGAATAAGTGCAACAAGAATATTGTCACTGAACGATAACCTCTTTTGTTTAATGGTTGGTGTGAGTTTAAGTTTTTAACTTTAATAATTGGGTTATATGATTTACCTACTTTGATATAATTTTTTATTATTTATATTAATTAAAATTATTGTAACCGATATCCTTATTCCTAGAATAAGTTACATAAAATCTATACTTATAATAAATCTGTAGAGAGGCCAATTCTGTACATGAAATATATTTAAAAAAAAACTATGAAGGGGTGATAAGGGATCGCTACTGATGCCAAAAATGCAATCAGTAAAATTTTTGTCTGTCTGTCTGTCTGTCTGTCTGTATATTCGTTATAGAAACAAAAACTACACGACGGATTTTAACGAAATTTGGCACAATTATTCTTCATACTCCTGGGCAGGTTATAGTATACTTTTTATTACGCTACGATCAATATGAGCAGAGCAGTGAAGGGAAATATTGGGAAAACGGGAGAAGTTACTCCATTTTTTAAGCCTCCGTCGCGTGTGCAGCCTTAATGGTTAAAGCTACATAGAAATCATGTACGACACAAATGTTCTTAAATTATTATTATTATATAAAAATAAATTCCTAGACAGCATATGTCTATCTTTTAAAATTGACTCACAATAACACGTGAAACTTCAATAGCTTAGCAATTCGGAGCTTTCTGATTATATTTGTCTACTCTTACGTTTACAACACTCTCACTCATTCCTAATTAAAAAAAGTAAACATTATTACCTATTCAATAAAAAAGAATCATGTAAATCGGTGTAGAAACAACAAAGTTATACATGAAATACGCTATAAGTCATCGCGCGTGAATACAGAATCATGCCATAAGGATTATTTTTGTGTATCAGTTGCCGCGTTCGACGCGCTTCGCGGTAATAATAATATACTAATATTATAAAGAGGAAAGGTTTGTAATTATGTATGTATGGTTTTCACGCATAAACTACTGGACCGATTTCAAAAATTCTCTCACAATTAGAAAGCTTCACTGAGCAACATAGGCTAGGTTTTATCCAGGAAATCCCACGGGAACGGGAACTATGCGGGTTTTTCTTTGAAAACGCGGGCGAAGCCGCAGGCGGAAAGCTAGTTATATATAAATGTGAATAATAATAACTCACAGACCGAATAAGAATAATAAGATCTCACTTTTGTTATTCGTATAAAATACCTCTAGGTATTTAATAAAAATATGAGAAGAGTCAAGAGACACCGTTACATCATTCCGATTAATTCATCAGTAATTTTAAGGTTTTAAATACAAATCTATTGAAATATAGATACTAGATAGGTATTTAATTTTGCGCTCTTTATTGCCATGGAATACAAAACATATCTGTGCATATTAGCACAAATACCTATAAAATTAATTTAATAGAACGTTAGTTACTTTATAAGAAGATAGAGTTGTAGAGTAGAAGGTAGAGTTGGCTGTGTGTATTTTAATGATTAGGTGTGGAATCTGAAAAAGTCCATAATCATTAAAATGAATTGTGAATTTAGCCTGAATTTAGCCAACTCTACCTACCTTTTTTAATTATAACCAGTTTGCCAATATCCGGGCTTTTTATTTGGTTTAAAAAATATTTTATCAAGTAAACTTTTCAATCTTTCTGCATTTAGGCACATATAGGTAACCTATTTTGGTTACCTTTGCAGCTAATTTAATAATTGAATTTATAAGTAGGTAACTATCTAGTTTTAATGTTGTCGTTGATTTCATGAAAATGCAGTCATATCTAATTAATTTAAAATTCATAATACAATTAATATGCACTTATTCGATCAATCCATAATTTATTTACATTTACAACAAATTATCAAAACCAAAATTCCCCAATTTATCAATGAATATTAGACATGGGAGTACCTACCTATGCCAATCTAGGAATCATGCTTAGGTACTTCAACTGTAGGTACCTACGTATAGCCTCATGGTGAAATTCCAAATTAAGACCTTATTGGGAAAGTATGTTATCATTTAATTAATGAAGATATTATGTAACAAATCATAATTTAAGAATTCACATAAAGATTTGAAAGCATGCATTTTGTTTACATTGATTTTCTTTAATTTCGATTATTTTTTTATAAATCTAAACAGAAAAATGTCTTTTACCACAGTACCTATATAGAAAAGACTGTGCTTTTGCTTTTTATCTCAGCATTAATTTAGGAAAATAAACAAAGTTTGTTAATATTATTCGCTACATAAAGTTCTACAGGTTTATTTAACTTACGACATTTCTTTTCATATTGTGTTTTACCTTTCTTGTCCCAACCAACCATCAAATATTTAAATTGAAATATAAATATTTAAACATAAAAATCATAATAAAGTACCATTTCTATTTTCGTTTAAAATAAAAGAATGCTAACGAAGTAATAAACTAAAAAACGAAACACGCTGTATAAAATTTGGCTGCCCGCCTACAAACATATGGCGTCTGGAAGGAAGGGGCGCGAGGTGCACTTGCCTAGACTGCCTACCCCGTGTATTAACTCGCCTAATTGTTTCCCATTTACATATATTAGGTGAAAAAACCCGCACAACTGACGTTCAATCCACTATGTAAATATGGCCTTACATACCCTCACGTAGCCTAACATTAGGGCGGCAACCGCGCCTCGACCACGCAAATTTCGAAATTATAAATTTTAATGACGGAAATCAATTGTCGTTGGCTTCTAATTATTTACTCGGGCAATAAATGCTTGGGTATGTTACTGGTATAATAATTGTACGGTTTGAAGTGAAATATATTCTCTACAATTTAATTTTAATAACCTCCTATTTTTGATATAATTAGTTTACGGGCCAACGGTTTACTTTTAAGGAAATCAACATATTTTGAACGTGATTTCAAATTTAAATTATGCTCTTTAATACCAACTTATTTTAATACAGTAAAAAACTCCCTTAAAGTCCACTTTATAGCTAATAAGTTGATGAAGGTTTTCATAATGTACACACAAATTTAAGAAAATACCTATGAAATCGATTTTAATTAAAAATAATGGATATTCTACCGTTTAAAACGTAACGTCTATTATTCGATATCGACATTAGTTATTATCCTTTCAATTCATTTACAAACCACTAATTACGAAACGGTAGTTAGGTAATTAAATGACGGTGAGAACCGAAAACCAACAATAGCTACCATTTTCAAATAATAAAAAACATGTACTTTAATTGTATGAGACGTAGGTATACTTTTACATAGCAATTTTAGGGGTTTTATGAATTATTTACCTAGAAGGTTGATGAACATCAAACATGAATTTATGTATGAGAGTCATCAATACCAATTGATAATTTCCAATTAGAAAAAAGTGCTTAAATTAAATAATCGTTTCTAACAATTTTCGCATAATAATAATTATAGGTACCTACGTAATAAAAATAGTTTATCCCTGATATAGATGTTGAGATTTTATTGTCTGATTTAGAAACGTATTCCAGTTGGTACCTATTAAATATAAAAAAAAAATATCTTATCATTCGATAATTTTCTACACACGAATGCACCTAAAAAAGACAAGCACTGATAACTACCACAAAACTGCCACGTCAATTGCAAAAGTAGCATTCATCATTAGTAAGTATTCCGTATTTTCACATGAATTTCACGGCAATCCAGTGCACTGTACAATCAGGTTCACCCCGTATTGTACTCGCCATCGTACCGTTGCGTTGCTCATACAATAGCGCTTATCTCAGATCGAACAAAGGCTACTAACAACTGTTCTTAATCGTCATTTCACATACGGTTTCTCTTGATGCATGTTTGTCTTGGACGTGTGTCTAAACTGAAGAGATTCGCCCAGATAGAATACGGTCGGCAGAATATTTTTATTATATTTGCTATACTAAATTTGAACGCATTGTATTGGAATGTTCTTCATTCAAATACTGTGTGGATAATGAACCTATGCAGGTTAAGGATTACATAATATTTTCTCAACGTATTGCAAAGGTTTTCCAATTTCCTTAGTTCCTTACTGAAAATAGTTCCTTCAATGATAACTTCGTTTTAATAAAATGTTAAGATAGAAACTGCTGCTTTGGTAATGGATCCTACAATGTGAATACCTACATATACCTAAACTAAAATGAAGTAATGTTAAGGTAGACAAAGAATTAATTGGGTATTATTGACAATTCAAACGAATTAAGTAACACCATAACAATATGATTTAAAACATTTAAAATAATTCATATTCATTTATTATAATTCATCAATCATTGCTTGCTAATACTAAATAATAAAAGCATATGTAGGTACTCCATGTAATTATATTTTTATTAATTTTACCTTACTTTATTGTATTGCTGACTGTACACGTTTTCACAAATACTATATTGCTTGCTCCACGGAGTGCGCTAGCTACAATGGCTCTCGGAAAGGTGATATGCATAGATATGCTTTAATGAATGCAACCTTTGCAAATATGTACTGAACTCACATTATACTCCTTCACTACTATCATAGCTTAATTGCTTCATCTTATAAAATCATTAGTTTTTATTATAATCGAGCTGTAACCCCGTGCATAAACGAGATTTTCTTGAGATCCAAACTCATTTCCACGAAATCGATCGAGTTCTCTCAAGCTTTGAACAAAATAAAAAAAACTATAAGTTATTCTTTGAGAGATGTTACATCAGAGCATTTCTTAAAACTGATATCTTGACCCTACTGCCACTTCATACCAAAAATTGAAAAAAAAATCGTAAAACTTTTCTTTATAATCAAACACCAAAAATACTAAACTCTTCATTACATTTTTCCCAACTGCGCCAAGTTATGACCATGAGTAGGTTAGTTAAGTCTCATTTCCTGTATTTCATAATATATTTCACGCCAGTAAATTTGTGCCGGTAATACTCACAAAGCGTCTTGGTTAGTTTATTTTTTAATTAGTAGCCGCTTTTCATAGGTCAATCTCGATCAGATAGGTGGCGTTCGTGTGAATGGCCTATAGCCAGCGTTGCCTCACGCATCGGGGCCTGCCTTGCGATTATATTCAAATGAGATGTCATAACACGGGAATAATTACATCCAGCCACGAATTGCCCTTTTGGACGTACCTCACAAATTGGATTTACGTGAAAAGCGAGTTTTACGCGACCTGATTTGGGGTTATTTGGCTAATACTTATTGTAGCAAAGTATGAATAATGAAGGGGTTAAATATTTTCGGATTAATAGGTGGTTTAGGTAAATAGGTACTTTGTATGATTCTACCTATTGATACAGGCAGGAACTATGCGATTTTCTCGAAAAAAATTTATAAAAATTATCAAATAATTCGTTCTAATATTTAAGTAGGTAGATACAATACAATTCAATTTTATTTTAGCAGTGAAATAATTTACATAAAGGTATATTTTTGGAAATATCAATAATACTATTGATTATTTATTTGAAGTTTGAAAAAAGTTTAATGGTAACAACTCGTTGATCGGCCTTTTTTTTATCTAAGCAACCCAGAGATATCTTCTTCTCTGTTTAAACCGTAATACAAACAGGATAATGAAACACAAAACCAAATTACAAATACAAAATCTATTTATCTTGATACGCGATAATAATATACTATTCCAAACGATTGTACCTACATTGTATCCACGGCCACTTTTCACAAAATGTATCGCATGAAAATCGCAGCTAACGTCAGGGGGCAGCGTGACCAAGCATGTTGCGTTAACGTGCGCTGGTCGTTATGCTAATAGTCCTTTGGCGTCAAGAAACTTTGTACTAGCTGGTATACTTCAATGCAAAATTGGACTTAAATTTTCCGCCCATAAATTCCCATTTCCAATAGCAAATTATTAAGTTATGTTAAACCTATGTAAGGAAGTGGTGTTCTGCGTGTCGGCTGCCTGCAGTCGCGATAGCGGGGAAATGGTCGGTTGACTACGTTTATGGCTCACCCGCCAGTACTAAGATTTAAGGCTTATACATGTATCTCTGAAATACACGTCCTAGACCCTTAATAAGGCTTTATTCTGTCACATTTCAAACGCGAGTTTGTTAGCAATAAATTGTAATTGTAAAGGTTTGTGTTGCTTGTGAATTTGACTTGAAAGCCTTAGCTTAAACTATTTATTTGATATTGTAAACGATATTGAAAGTAGATATTATTTGTATAAGCTTTTATCGATGCAAAATGCAAATGTAGTATAAAATGTCTAAAAACTGAACACAGTTCGTATGTCATTGTGTTCCATACAATGAATACTTCATAAATGACGAAGACAAAACACGGATATAAACACACATTAAGAAATCAGAACAAAACTACCGGAAACCAATGCGGTTTTGAGGTTATAAAGATACATTTACAAAAGCTCCGTTCAATCAAGGGAATATTTACACGATTGTAGGTACAGATGTTTCAACAGGGTATTTATGATTTATTCATAAGACATTGGTTACAAAAGCGTCATTTTTTTATTCTTATACTTACATAATGGTAATATAAATATCGGTGTTTTCGCATTGTTGTACTGGTACAATGATAAATATAAGTACCTTCTAGAATAATATCTCCTTGAATTTTAAGCTTTGCGTTTTCAAACATTTTGTATTTTATGTGGCGAATTAAGAGGGCGAGTTAAGAACATGCAAAAATTAAATTGGTAATTATTTAAAATTATGTAGTACCTACGCCTTGTCTAAATGCACAGCTTAAGTCGATGAAAAAAAATTAAAGTTAGACTACGCGGACGTGTCATCTGGCAACGTAAATTAATGAATTTAATATGACCTAATCTCTCGTAAGAGTCCTATGTACCTGCAGTGGGATCAGAATATGACCTGATTATTAATTACATTAACATTAAAGTGAAAAGAAGGCTTAATATAATAAAAAGGCCTTAAAACACAATTACAAAATTTATTGCAAAAGTTATAATGCAACAGAGATTATGTTTCAGCTATAAAACGAACGACATAAAACACATACAGACATGTTTATAAAATAAACAATGTTTAAAATAAAATTGCAGTTATTGTCAGTGATGTAGACAAGCATAACCTGGCGCCAAAGACATAAATATCGAAAAATCTCTTAATACTATTATGTAAAAGCTATCAATAAGCAAAGTAAAAGCTATCCTGCCATTCCTCTCAAAAATCCTCGAAAGATTAGTGTATGAACAACTCCACAGATTCCTAAACATGCACAATCTTCTTAATCCTCTCCAATCTGGTTTCCGATCGGGTCATAGTACGACCACTGCACTTGTGAAGATCACAGACGATATTCGTTTCGGAATGGATAATAAAAAGCTTACAGTCTTAACATTACTAGATTTTAGCAACGCGTTTAATACAGTAGATTATGATGTACTCCTGAGTCTATTACGTTCTCTTAACTTATCGCCTCCGGTAATCGACTGGTTCTCCAGTTACTTACATGGGCGGCGTCAGCGTATACGAATAGATGAGGTTGTATCATCATGGTGTGAAGTCGGCGCTGGTGTTCCGCAAGGCGGGGTCCTATCTCCATTATTGTTTTCCATATTCATCAACTCCATTTCGAACAACTTAACATGCGACTACCACATGTATGCCGACGATCTCCAAATCTATACCCAATCAACCCTTGACGATTTACACCAGGCTATCAATCTAACCAATAAGGATTTGCAAAGCATAGTTTCATGGAGTTCGGCTTATGGTTTGCAAGTAAATCCTTTAAAGACTCAAGCTATAATCATTGGCAGTCCTTCTTTAATTGCAAGGGTGAATTGGGTGAATCTCCCTCCTATTGTTGTTGACGGCACGTTGATCCCTTATAGCGAAACTGTTAAGAATCTTGGCGTGTACTTCGACAATACTTTATCTTGGAGGCATCATATCAAGGAGGTTAGCAAGAAAATGTACGCAACTGTGGCGTCTTTGCGACGTCTACAAAATTTCCTTCCTCTTCCAACCAAAATCCTGTTAGCTCAATCCCTCCTTTTGCCCATACTTGACTACGCCGATGTGAGTTATGTCAATCTCTCCGTAGATCAAATAAACAAACTCGAACGTCTACAAAATCTCTGTATACGATTCATATTTGGTCTACGGAAATATGACCATGTATCTGAGTTCCGGTCTAAACTCAAATGGCTACCGATCCGATTTCGCCGGGATGCTCATGTGCTGCATCTTCTCTATCAGGTTATGTTTAACCCAAAGATGCCGAAATACCTAAAAGAAAAATTTGTCTTCAGGGGAAACAATGATGAACCAGTTCGCTCCACTGAAATGTATCGTTTACGAATGCCTCAACATCTTACTCGTTTCTACGATACTTCATTCACTGTTCAGGCTATTAAATTGTGGAACGCTTTACCTGAGCCAATAAAAAAGGCACAGTCATTGAATAAGTTTAAAACAATGGTAAGCGATAACTATCATTCTTCTTGTCGTACTTAATAATCTATATATTGTATTATATCTTTGTCGCTTTATATATTTATTATCATGTTTTTATGGCTTTAATTATTCCTTCCTATACTTTTGTGAATATATATTATATTTATACATATATTTATATTATATTCTTACATATTATATTTATGCTCTGCCCTATTCCTCTCCTCTAACTAATTTCCTTCCGTACTCCGGTTGTCTGGAAGAAATCGCTATTTAGCGATAAGACCGCCATTTGTTTTAATTTATAATTAGATTAAGTTCATATTTAAGTTATCTAAGAGCAATAAAGGATAAATAAATAAATAAATAAAAATAAAAGATCTTATGTTGTTTTGCTGACGACAGATTTAATCGCTTTCGTGTTGCATGTAGGTGCATACCTAATACTTTATAAGTATAGAAGATAAACAATGCAGTATTTTTAAATTTATTTTATAAACCATTCCAAAAATAGGACAAGATTTGTAAGCGTAATGGTTATTTCACATGTACTTTGAAGTGCATATTTTAGGGAAATAGTCACAGATAATATTAGTCGAGTATGATCCAGTAGATAATGAGCACTTTGCAAATTTATAGTTGTGGATCAAATCAAATAAAAAAGAGGGAAGAAGACAATATATTTTTCATCATGCTAATACTTTTCCCCTTCCAGAATACAGTTTCAGTATACTTACTCAAACTTGTGTGGTACTATATTCGACTTTTATTTCAAACACCACTTAGTAAAAGATTAATAAAATGATTATTCTATTATACACAATATGATTGTTATTTGGAAGATAATGTTGCTATTGTTATTAAAAATACTGGCGTCAAGTGGAACATGTAATTGCACAAAAAACGCTAAACCACCGCTTTCACACCATGAGTTTTACGACACAAAAGTAAAATGCATTGCGAGATGAAGCCTTTGTGGTTGGGACGTTTGATATGTAATTAGGGTGGTTAATAACATAATAGCGGTTTAACGTAACGGCCCCAATCTGATAGTGGGCATTGTGTTTTTAATAGTTTAAACACAAGTCGATAAATGCCGTGAAGGTATTAAATGCACGCGTGAAAATGCTTTCTTGGTGTATAGAAGCTACTGGGTATTGGTGTATTTGATTGTTCCATCAATAGAAATAATAAGCTTATGTCGCTATTTCGCTAAGTCAAGATGTAAAGTTTTTGATTAAGTTTTTAAAAAGTATCTATCTTTAAGGCTCTATATGTCATACTTATATAAAATATATATTTTATAATTTTATAAGTTAACGATTACATCAATGTTAGATCTTATCCTATTCTAAACAAAGCTCCACTCCATGCGACGTCATCTCAACCAAAAAATCCGTTAAACCTTACAAAATGACGATCAGCATTTCGGATAGAAACGTCGAATGTTTGTAAAATACCGGACACATTCTCGAGGCAGGTGTGGTCTGACTTCCCCGTCACTAATGAACACAATGAAGACGTACACCAAGCAACGTATCCGTCGTTGATCGATTGATTTACTCGCTGCCACCGCGCTCGAGCTTTTTGTATTCGGATGTCGCTCGCTATTTGCATATCACCGACGAATTTCAAATGAGACGCGTGTGATAGCTTTGTGAATATGACATGCGATTTCAGTTAATGGCTAGCGATCAATTTCGTTTGATAGTCTATAATGTGTGGATATCTTGAAAAGACGAAACGTGGATGGTGTTATAAAGTGTTTGTGGTTGATAATCTAAGATTTAGATTTGTACATTTAGAAACTACGAAATTATTTTTATATTACGCAAATAATCGGCAAATATTTTAATATATTATTAGCTAGCATATATTTATGATGTGGCTGTTGTTTAATAGTGATAGAGCCATTTGTTTATACCCATTTTTAAATCTTTTTTCTGCTGCTTTGGGTATAAGTATAACCGATCTAAGACTTAATTGATCTTTTCTGAAAATGTATAAAGAAACAGACAGAACATTTCAGTGAGTATCACAGTATTATTTAATAAAACGTATTAGTATAATGGATTATAAAGTAATCAGCCTCTATTTAGAACACAACTAGCATGACGTGGTCTAATTACTATGACAGTTACAACGATGTGCACTTTGCACAATTGACTCGCCATTACCTGCTGACAGCACGAACATTGACCACTGAGTGTGTACATTCCACTTTATTATTTATTATTAAATTGTCATAAAAGTAATGTTAACACGTGACCGTATCTAGCTTTTATATCAGTTTGTGTCAAGCATACATGAAATACATGTCGTCAAGTTTAATTTTATGAAAATAAAACATTCAGCAATATTGAACACTATTGAAATATAATGGAATTGCTTAATATTTTTGCTTTGATATCATTTTTATTCTTGGATTTCACAACCATACACATGTAGAGATTAAAAGAGCTTACTAGCAAGGTTATTTCATTACAGCTTCGAGATCTTCATAGTAAGCATCCTATCGCCTTCATTACTAATTCACATTGTTCGCATAAAATCACATTACATCTGATAAGTTTTATTACATAGTATTTAGTTTTTATAGACTAAATATTGTGTCATAAAATTTATCAGTGATAATTATGCAAAACGACACAATAACCGATATGCTAATTCGTTGTTCGGACGATTTAGCACCCCGCCGTATCTTCATACATTTGTAACCGCTGAGGGGTTCCGTATCGCATCAATCTACAAGATATCTACTTACTTATTCCTATCATCGAACAAATGTTTCAAAAACATTTAATTACCTGAATATTTATAAGCGACTTTAATCGCCCACTTTGTTTTAATAACATATATTATACAATGAAGAGACCTAATTATCGTTGAGTACGATGGAACGTACATCAAATATTACGATTACGAATTAAATGTATCAAGGTATTAATTGTTATCTATTTTTACCATTTTTAATTCATGAAATTTACTGGTGTGTTATTAATTCATAGATATTGTTCTGAAAAAATAATACCAAAAAGGCATCATAGTGCATTGGGGCAAATGCAGATGTTGGGTTCAGAAGTTATATCTTTCAGGTAAAGTTTAAAAGTATACAGGTTTGAACACAATAGCATTCATTATAGATTTTAAAACGCTCCCTAGCTACGTATGAATGCAACATTATGGATTAACCCCTTATCACCACAGAGCAAGCACTACATAATAACAAGCACAGCAATATCTTTGACTGAATGAGGATCATGAAAGTCTTAAAATAATTAAATGTTACCCTAATATGTGAAAATAAGTAAAGTGTTTTAATTATACTTTAACATCTGCTGTATATCTTGAACTAAAAAAAAATTCACAGAATCGTCGCATTTTACTTCAAAATAACATTCAACCATCAGCGCTCAAATTACCAGATTTCAAACACCTTGTTATAAATATTATCATTTCCTTCTATTTTGCACGAAATGGACATTATTTAGTGATCGATTAATTATTTATGAAAGCTCTTTAGCTCTTTCATTATATTGGAATACATTACAATAATTTTGACAAGCTGCTAATCATATTCTAATGCACACCTTGCGATATTTTGTCTGGCGCTTAGAATTTTAAAGAGCCACAAAACAGGAATGTTTAAAGGGTTGAAATTAATCTGACGATAGTTAGACAGGTGCATTTGTTCTGTTACTGATTGAAGTTTATCCAGATATTAATGCGTTTATAATAATTGAAACTCAGCTATCGAAGTATTATTTACAATTGCAACGAATTGAAGAATATCATTTTAGACCCATTAGCAATGCAATAATAACAAGAATATATAACATTTACTGTTTTCTGGAAGTAAAAAATAAATACCATTCTTTACCTTTTCTATCTATACCTTTGTAATGTTGTGTTTCTGCTGTTCCTAGTTTCTCCGTATACCTAATCAAGAATTGAAGTTATATTGTATTCTGCACAATTATTATCAATTCTAAAAAATAGAGGAGGGAATTTAAAATTATAGAAAGTACATAAATATATGGGACTCCAACTTAAAAATTATACATAAAAAGATTTGAATAAATATGAAATAATATAAAGTACTCAAAGATATGCCTTTCTTTGAAGTAATTAGTTGATTGGAGCGATAGTCACGGTGTGTGCGTTATATGACTCGCTTGATGGGTTTTTAATTGCCTTAGTGTAAATACTTCACCCTTTTATATTAGGGAAATTAAAACAAGAACTTTTTTCTTAATTTTGTAGATTGTAGGACTATTTTGTATGTTTCAGAATTATTTAGTAGATGAATTGTAATTACCATCGGTTTTTCTTTCCATTCATAAGAGCAGGAAAAGCTATAATTCACGATTGTTATTGCTATATAGATAATTTTGAAGCTCATAAGCAAAATTTCGTCTCCTTTCTCTATACGGTGCCAAATAAAATTTCTATTAGCCATAAAATAACATAAATATTGGAATTATCATAAGCTCAAATATTCTACAGTACAAACGCGATAGTTTACCTCAAACGATACCCAAGCTTTTGGAAACCATTTTTTTGTACTCCGTCATTGAGATAATATTACTACGTATGGAGGAGACACCACGAACAAAATCTGTGCCCCATTTTTTTGCTCTAACTAAGTTTAAAAAATTATTATCTAGTTAGGTACTTAGCGATGAAAGTTATTCCTTTGCACTTTTCCGTATTATTTGTATTATTTGTGCAATATCGTAACACACACGAAGGCATATTTGATGCGTTTCACTTTAAAACAAATAAAAAATGAGCGTGCAGTTACGCCATATGGCGTATGTTGAGCGGAACATAAGTGATGTAGGCGGTGTCGTCTCCATATGTATATCTCAATGTACTCCGTACATTATTTAATTTATAGTACCTTATATATAATAACGCATTTTATAAACTTTTGAGTCATCATATAAATATTTATTTATTTATTAATTATTATCAAATATCGAAATTTACATAAGATGTTAATATTATGAAGAAAGGCATTTGTCGATCTAGATAACACCAAACGAGGACGAAGCTATTGTTTTGTAACGGCATGTGAAAATTTGTTTCATTCCGAAGCAGATATTAAAATGTAACGGTGAATTTAATTTGTTTTTAATTACTTTCAAATTGAAGCAATTATAAAATAACAACATTGAATTAACATAATAGATTTTGGACATTGAATAGGGGAAGTGTAGGTGTAAATGTAATTGGTAAATAGAAATTAAACCTAAATAATTCTAGCACACGTAATACATAATATATTTTTGTTTGATTGTGTTAACTTAAGTTTTTTATTCATTTGTAGGCATTAAATAGGTAATAAGCACATTTTTTCCTTAATAATGAACCTATATATATACCAAATAAGTAGATATCTATCACCTAATGATTTTTAATCTATATATTTTAACACATGGATAAACATTGCAAACTTTTTTTATAATAATATATATTCGGTTCAATTTTTGTAAAGTTACGTTGAATTTATATCAATTCCTTATTAAATTAAAAGACAGCGTAGGTATTTTCCCACTCAATATATCTTTATCTGTTCGTATAGTATTATATATTATCTGTTGCTGTACATAGCAGCCAATGGGGGCGGCAATAAAGGCTAATTGCATTGTAAAAGGGGAATGCTCACCAATGACTGAGCATTAGGGTCCCGGTATATAAGGCAAGTAAGCAGGCCGTAAATGGCTAATGAACAATTCTCTATTTAATTGCTTCTTACATCGACACGATTATTACTTATACAGTATAAATTTATTTATATTCCTAAGTAGCCCTTTTTAAACGTTGATTTTATTACTTTTTATTAAGAAGAGTTTGTTTGTTTGTATGTTTGAACGCACTAATCTCAGGAACTACTGGGCCGATTTGAAAAATTCTTTCGGTGCTAGATAGCCCATTTATTGAGGAAGGTTATAGGCTATAATGCTCTATAACATCAACACGCTAAGACCGTACGCACGCTAACAGGAGCGGAGCCATGCGGATGAAACCGCGGGGCGCAGCTAGTAATTTATATATTAGTAAATAATTAACCAAAAAAAGTATATACATATATTGCAATATAGACTATATTGCCACAGTATTACAATATTTTTATTGAAATAATGTGATGTTGCTATGTAGGTACAGACTTATCTGTAAATCTATGCTCAAAACTTTTGCACCGTTATGATTTAAATTGAAAATCTCTCAAACTTTTTTAAACTAGTGATGTAAGTAGTAATTATCGAAATATGAACTTAAATACAGTTAAAGTATTTAGGCGGTGCATTTCAAAGGAAAATTGTAATGTATGCTAATTGTTTACCGTAGCTTATGTGCGCGTCTCCAAAACAAGGCAAATGACCATAGACATCACTTTTGTGAGTCACAAACTTGTCACAAACATGAATTCTTCACAATTCAACTGCTTGTAAAATGTTCCAGTTGCTTATTGATTTGACATAAACACTTTTTTTTTATTTAGATCGCTGTTAACTGTGAAATCTTGCATATAGGTATGAAAGAAACTATCGTTATGATTTTCAGTGCGCCATAACAAGGAATATATATTTTATAATTGAATTAAATATTAATGCAGTGTACATATATACCTAATAATAAGCCTGAAATTTTCTTATTTGAATAATAATAAAAACTTAAACTTTGAAACCTTAGACATATTTGGTTCAGTTTTGGTTCAGCTAATTGAGATATTTTGTTATTATATCATGAAAATAAGATATATACGCGTTTTTAAATAAATTCAAATTAAAGAAACTATAGCATTAACTGTTAATGTTATATTAGAAATATTTCATGGTATATGGTAAAATTCCTTTATCTGATATGGAGTGTGCCTACAAGGTAGAGCACCCAATAATATCTGAAGAAGAAATAAAAATAGAACATATTATGCTAATTTTAAAGTAATTTTAAAACAAACGCAGATTTTCTTCATTTTAGATTTGTTGCATTTCTCCTTTGCTTGGTTCAGAATAATAACGTCTAAAATTTTGTAGAACTTATCAAAGAATTTCAAATTCGAGCAGTGAATCCATACTAATATTATAATTAATGCGAAAGTAACTCTGTCTGTCTGTCTCATCACGCTACTGAACCAATTTTCATGAAATTTGGTATGGAGATATTTTGATACCCGAGAAAGGGCATAGGCTACTTTTTGATCCCGGGAAAATGACGCAATCCCGGAAATCCCACGGGAACGGGAACTATGTGAGTTTTTCTTTGACTGCGCGGGCGAAGCCGCTTGCGGAAATATAGTATGAAATAAGAATCTATCTATGTTATTCAACGATTTGTCTATTCTAGGCTTCGCTTCTAGGTCAGTAGTTCGTTAAGGTTAGGCGAATGAAATTCAGCAACTGTATAGCTAAGTATGTCAAACAGTTTTAATTCATTTCTATTAGCTTTCTAGTTGTAGTTGTCGCGACACGGTAGCCCGCTACTGTGCGACTCCATTGTCATAGAAACACTCCTCATAATTGGTTATCACACTTCGTTCGTCACGCTTTGGCCGAAAAGACGCCGCTCGCTTTTGTCACCTGTTCATACACTCAACTGTTTTCTTACATACTTTGGACACTCCTTTGACTTCTTTTTGTCTATTAAATGCTATGTTATGCTCTATTTCGGCGCGCATTTTGCGTATGATTTGACCTGGTTGACGACTGACGTTTTACTTTTAGTTCGGTAATTGAAAATGAGATACATTTAAAGATTCTTTAATGCGGTCTCCAAGTTAATAAGGTTGATTTGAAATGAAGGCTAATAACAGCCCAAAAGATAGAACGTATTAAGTATCAGGTCTGAATTTGTGAAATTTCTAACACTCTACTAATACCAAAGGCTAATGTACCTACTTTCTATATTTGCTTTGCAATCATTCGAAAGGATTTTGACCTGTATGTGAAATAAATTGTAGCGTCCTTAAAGAAAGTAGGTACTCATCCTTAAAAGCTATGGCACGGCTAGGTATGGTTTCAAAGCTCACATTTTACAATGACGTTACCTCTGACCTATTGCCGTTCCAGACGAATCCCAAGATTTCACGCAGAGTGTTAAGCTCAAGACTATTAAATACGGGTTGTTGAGTTGCAATCGCTGGCTCATTATCCTGTCGATACTCCCATCGTGCGCACGAACATCGCTGAGCTGCCTCTACTTACTGTCAAACTTAATTCTTCAATCGTGTCGAATTTGCGGATATTTATCAAACAACCGTAGAGCTGGGATAGTGCAGTTTCACAGCAAGCTGGTATACAACGACACGAGTGAAGAATTAAGT
>CAJQZM010010953.1:0-22835 GCA_907164665.1 Colias nastes | reverse complement strand
CAATTGCCTTAATAGTTTTTCTTTGAGAGCGTATTTTTATTACATTTTGTTTTATTTAATGTTCATCTTTCTACAACATTGAATTTGTGCTTTACATAATTATGCATACACTGGGTTTATGAATCGTTTTTAGATATAGCTTTTTTTTGCTGAACGTGATTCAATCTTCATTTAATCATAAGGCATTTATTTCGAATCATCAGCTATATAATTTATGGGTACCTATTTTGTGGACACAGCTGTTTTATTAATCTCCCAAATATTCTGGAAGATAAATGTATCTTATTATAGATTTACCTATTAGGCTAGTTTGTCATAAAAAAGGAAACAAAGTTATCATACAACATTGTTTTAAAATTCACAATATTGTAATAATATTATTAGTCTTGAAGTCTTCATTACTGCACTGCCTCCATCCTTCAAAAAGGGTTTTACACAAATTAAAAACCGTTATCAATAGAAACATCTGAACAGAGCCCGTAATCTCGAGCAAGACAAACGTTGCAAAGACGTCGAGACGTTAATAAAAACAAGAGCGAAGCAAATCCCAGACTAAATGCAACGTTTAATAAATAAAACAATCTCTTTGAGTTCTTTAATTACAGGTATCGTTTCTCCTTCAAAATCGGCTGGAGCGTGATTATCCCTTATTTAAATATCAGATAGATTTACCAATTCTTTGACGTTTTTGCTTTAATCTTCTTTTCAAGTTTGATATTGATATTTATTTATTTACTAGCTATCCGCCCGGATAAAACTTATCCTATGTTTTTTCTCAGGCTCAAGCTATCTCTGTATCCAAATCGGTTGAGCAGTTTTTGCGTGAAGGAGTAACAAACAAACAAACATACAAATTTTCGCATTTATAATATTAGTAGGATAGTAGGATTCATTAAAATAGATAAATCGTCTCTAAAGTTTGATATTTTAGACGCTCATGCAGCATGACAATTTACGTAAACGCATGTCATGTTTGCATTACCGTGTAGGGACTATATTAAATTAGAAATAACTTAGATTTATTTACAAGTAAGTACAAGGTAATGTACAGACCCTGACCTTCGAACTAGTAGTAAACTATGACTCGAAGGCCAGAAACTACATGATATTGTGAAAATGAGTGTTGCTTTTGTGCATATTATGCGATAAAAAGAAACACTTTGTATAGATAATATGATATCGATTTTTCCGATGTTTAATGTTTTGTTTGTAAGATCGTAGATCGATCGTTTGATGGTGGAAAGAGGAATTAATAAATCAACTGTAACTTTTAATTATTATACGACGACTTTATTAACTATCCTCTTGCTCTGTTTACGTTGAAAAAAATATTTGAAATCCAGGATATACCTAAATTTGCGATTACTGAACACGCAAACATACAAATCTAGGTTCCACCTTTTTAAACAGTACAACCTATTATTTTCATATCCAAATTACAACACTTCTAGCTAAAAACTAATCAAATAAATCCTATCATATACATGGTGTTTATTTGACCATTAGAAGCAAATCCATATAAATAACACTCACACTGCGCCTCAGGGTCAAGGCGGCCCGCTGCGCACTGCGGGAGTGACAGTCATGGATATGAGACGAATTGAATTATATGGATTTGTTACAGATTTTAGTATGCTGCCATCGGTCTCGGTCCTATCGTCTACTTCTACTATCTAATTGATGTACAGTGCTTAAAATAAGTAGGCATTTTTTGTATTAATTTTAGACTAGGACTGACAGTACAAAATACTGTCAGTCCTAGTCTAAAATTACCTGTAGCCGAAATAACTTTACTTAATTTCTAACGTAAGTATTTTAATTAAACATATATTTATATGATTTTACCAGTGTGTGACCAGTTTTCATTAAGCCACAGTTATTTGATTTAGCTTATACTAATTTTAAATTATGCGTTCTTAGAAACATAATATACGAAATTATGCGAAGACTGAAACTGGCTCAAAAACTGAAATAAAAAAAGGAAAAAATGTTTTCATTCAATTTGCGTATTATTTAAAGTATTTACTAACAATGCGTAAATTACAAGACCTTCATTCTAATAAAGTACAATTTATAAAAGAAATACACAAACTCAATTACGAGATTATGCACTCAGCAAAATCGCTCGAAAAACTCTAATGCCCTTACAGCGCAAGGTTACAGCTTACATTTAGCTTGCGTTTGAACACTGTAATGTTTGTAGGGTGTCCATATTACCCTTGTCACTAAGACTTTGTATTAGGAAAAATCTTTTTGCCACAATGAAACATCACACCCTTAAAGTAACAAATCACACAATAAGAATAAACCTTACTAGAAATTACACAGATCTACTATGTGAAATTTGATATAGAGATTAGTAATTTCTCAAATAGACCCTCAGACCCTCATATAGTAGGTATGAGGGTTGAGAAATTAGTTATTAAAAGTATGTACTTTAGAATATTTCTAAGCAGATCCTATTCAAAAATACTTGTAAAAGTTTACATGAATAAAAAGGCTTTTGAATTTGAGTTATAGTTACTAGCATTTTCACTATCTCTACATATTATAATATAAAATTTTCCGCCGCCTTTGTCTGTCTGTTCACAATAACTCATTAACTGCACCTATTTTCATTCTGTTTTCATCAATGAATAGCGTCGTTTTCAGATAAAGTATACCTACGTGTAATATAAGTGTAATTTGTTAAGTTTTAGACTCCGCAAGCGATGTCGAAAGCTACTTAATAATATAAATAGAAAATCCGAGATTGACTATTTAATATTATTAGTAGAAAGTCCAAAATACACTTGTATATTAATAAATAAATATAAGTAGAAAATCCGCCATTTTCCCCACATATACTCACACTAGCGATGCATGTCACGTCGCCGTATGTAAGGCTATCCAACCTTGCAGTGTACTGCATTCGAGCCGCGCACCGCATATTGTGTCTTCGCTAATTCACTTGTTTCTATGTTATTGAGTAAGTAGTTTGTGTGTTATTGTTGTCTTTTTGTGTTTTATTTCGAAACTCTGAAGCCATTTTAAGATTGTGAAATATTGAAATGAGGCAAATATGGTTTGTTAAATATTGAAAATTAACAAATATTGGAACTATGTCTTTCGAATATATAAAGACATAGAGGTATATAAAGACCGCAAAAATGAAATTGAATTCAGTAATTTTGAAACACGTTTGAAACTATACTTATTATGTACTTATAGTTAGCGCAATATCCCGATAAATATTACACACTTTTGTGTACGTAAAAATATTTTTGCTCTTTTATACAAAAACTATTGAAATTTAGGAAACAAAGGTTGCTTTTAGCCCCGGACAATACGGGGATAGAATTTAGTTAGCAAATCTGCATTTTTTATTGTTCCTCTATCACCTAAAAATCACTGAATGGATTTTAATGAAAGATAGCACACAAAGTTTACAACATAAAAGTTAGAATACATTTTTATTTGATACCTACAACCCGTTCAAATCCAAGGACGGCAGTTAGTAGAAGACTAATGAAAAAGTTTGATATCTATATCAATTTTTATATGTATGATACTTACAAAATATATTAGGATACCTCCCTAAACCACAAACTCATAAAAATTAAAACCTGTATTTCAATATAAAAATAGTTTTAAATGTAGGTACTACAGTCTACAAGTACATACTAGGTATATGTAATATCGGGAAATAACGTAGGTTAGACACACTACGAACCACCTATATAAAACGTAGCTGAGTGTCCAATATACCATTATTCCCACACTTTATCATGTACATCACTACACCTTAACCTACCTAACCACACTGCTTACAACATTTTCATACATTTCTTATCTAATTAGAAACTTTTCAAAGATCACAGACCGTCACACGCGTCGCCCGCGGCGCTCGCAACGCTGCTAAAAGAAAATCCACTCAAAGAAATTCACAATCAGCACAACGTCCTTAGCTTTGTAAGGAAGTTGTTAGTTGGATAATTTATTTAATAACCCTGTAGGTACGTATAAAAGCAGATTTCTAGCCACATTTTTAATATACAGCACTGAAGTTAAAATTTTATATTTCACTTGCAGGCTAAGCATAATTGGACTTAAACTGACCTATTCACAGATCAAATTTTCTGTGCATCGAATTAAGAATTTAAGAAAAGAATTTCATAACAATCGGTCTAGCGATTTCGGAGGAGTTTAAAAATGAATAGTTTAAAAAAATTGTAGAAAATAATTTTATATGTAAAGTATAGAAAAATAGCTAAATAGTTGCCTATGTACAAATCCAGACTATAATAATTATTTGTCTCATTATCCAATTTATCAATGAACACAAACATCCATATATCCTCACAAACATTCCCTTTTATACTTGTATAAGATATTTACTACCTTCATCATATTAAAACAGATTTTCCTCAACTTCCAAAACATATATGTCAAGTTATTTCCATCAAACAACATTTATAAATACCACCAACACATATATATTTTAATATATATTTTGTATAAAACATCAAAAATCCCTACACGTGTGAACACGACCTTTAAATGATTTTTAGAGCAAATTCGAATTAAGTATGATCACAAAAATCAACGGAACGCCTCCACGCCATCGACGTTCGTGCAAATATTGATATTCTTCAATCACGATCAAACGGGAGCAAACATACAAACATAATTCTCGAGACGAGACTTGTGTTAATTAACAATTTGTGAAATGTCTGTATTTTTATTAGGATATTAATTCAAACTATTTTACCATCAAATTATTTATTTGCTTGCGTTATAATTATATAGTACCATTTATTTATATTGTAAACTCTTTATTTCTTATCATTATATTAACAGTCTAATAACTCTCATAGTATAAAACTATACTATACTATAGTTTTTATATTACACAGTGCTTAACTAGTCCAGGAGCTGAAGGTTTATTTTTACCTGTACATTATTGTCAATGAAGATTTTTTTTTTTTTTTATTATATAACTTAATTTATTTATTTGTATATTACATAAAAAATGTGCTTAAATTTATCCAAGCCTGCTTTTAGTGCTTTATTCAAACACTTAACCTTCTTAGAAATAATATTATAGTTGTAAGACTAATAGGATAATATTTTCTTGTAGGGTGAAGTGTTCTTAAAGAGAATAACAAGATATCAAAATGTATAGTTAATACTTAATATTACAAAAACAAAAAATTTGCACGTTTCTGTCTCTTCACGCCAAAACTACTAAACGGGTTTTGATGAAACTTGATGGTGTTATAGATTAAATAAGTATTACACACAACCTTAAACACTAGCTTTCGCCCGTGGTTTCTTTTGTGTCCAAGTCAACCTGTGGGCATCTAGAAGGCCATAAACAAAAAGGAAGAAGAAGTCATCTCGTGCAGAACCGGGGATTGCAACTAGTGTATAATATAAATAGACTAAGATTTAAAACGTCCTTTTCAAAACACTGTCATTCATTAAGTATTAACCCTCCTATTTTTGTGTTTAAACTACGCAATTCAAATAAATATCACCATTTCTACCCCATTTGTAGACAGACATATAAATAAATAATTAATCATATCTACACACTATTGAACAAAAATCAGGAAACTACTCTATGAATATTAAAAGGATTGTGTTGTCTGTATTGATTTTAATATTATCATTCAAACTGCTGGACTAATTTTGGTGCAACTATGATATTGGATAAGTAGAATTATGAACAGTTTATGTTATTTATGTCTTATCGGTCAGAAATTATGAAAAATGTAAATTTAAATTCACCGTAAATATCTATATTAAACAAAGTTAAAAACTTTATCATAATCAACATAGGGCGACCTTATCGCAGCGATCTCTACCAGGCGACCTAATTGCCCAGGAAATCAATTAGATTCACATCGATGCATTATAAATAATAATAATTAGTGACTTGCACTACATATTTTCCAAAAAATTGAATTGTCTGTAATTTAAAGTAGATAAGGTAGGTATAAATTTGTTTTCACTTTTCACGGTAAAATACTGTCTTCGTCTTTTAATTTGACCGGCGAATCTATAGAACGACTAAACCGATTTTAATGGCTCCCGCTCGAAGGTTATAGAGTATGTATGGCAAATATTACAAGCAGATATTTATTCCATTATTTGGTCTTCCCGAAGTATCGACATTTACGTATGAAAAACTGCGTATACTAGACTCCTACGCGACAAGTCATAAACACTCTTAGCACCTAGCAAATAAATCCCTAGTAATTAGTACAAAATAATATGCAACACACAAACACACACACAACCGCGTAATATTCCCCAAAACACCGCGCGCGTAAACGCAGCGCACATTATTTCCAAGACAAATGTACCTAAATGTGTTATTACTCCCCTAGCTATCGAGGGCGACATTACAGTACTGTATAAATAATTCAATAAACACGACCAAGCTTGGGGCCCGTGCGTGCACCAACTGTCTTCTGTTTATCAAAAAACCATTTAAATAAATAGACTACTGAGCGTCCCATAGTTTGTAAAGAATAGGCGAGTCTTTAGATTCGGAAGGGATATCAGATTTCAGACTTCATACTTCAGATTTTCCATATTTAGACTCAAACTTTCAATCATTCAATTTATTATTTTAGGCATGTACTACAATTACAGCTAAGTCAATAGACTGATATGTATAGTGAAACTTTTCATATTATTGTAAAGCTTATTTCTAAGATACATACCTAATTGACAAATATTGTCACACTCGGAGGTGTAATAATAAAAATATTCACAATATTTTTCCAAAAAATGCGTTACGTTCTTTTTTTTTTTTTGAAGTTTTAATCACTTATAAACTCATCAAGACGTTTATACTCCAAAAAAAGACTACAAACACTTCTCGCAAAGTCTGATAAAAAACAGCTTGTACACCTACCTAAAAACCTACGCCATTATTTGAAATCCCCTCACAAAGTGAAAAAACACCTACACCTTGCTTCACCTCGTTATTCCCTCAATTTCCATGAATATAAAGGAGGTGGGACAGACAAACAGTGCGACTGAATCTACAAAGATATATTAAGATTGGGTATTGGACCCGTGATTTGGTTTATTCAGGCACCAATCGATTTTCGAGTACCTACTGAGTGTCAAAATAGTATGAGAGATGATAGACGTTTTCCTTTACGCAAACAAACGTACACGGTTTAAAAATAATAACAGCTTTAAAAGTTTTAAAGCTACTAATAGCTTTAAATAAATATATAGCTTTAAATAGCTTTAGATAATTTTATTTCATTTGTTATTTAACTTGCCCGGTGATGAGACAAAAAAAAACATCAAAATATGTTGAGCTACAGCCACAAAGAACTACAGTTATTTTAAGTTCACTTTAATTAAGTTTATTAACATTGTGCATTTTTTGCGTTTAAAAATCAGCTAAGAAATACAAAAAATTATCATCATTTAATTAAAATGAGCTAAATAAATAAATGCATACTTGTAAAAGGAGAAGCGTCTACAATTGTGTGTTTAAATAAACGTTTACAAATTGTCTACCAGCTCTCGGACTATACGCCCTTAGGATTAAACAACTATACTATGTTTCCATGCAAATTTCTCGATTTGATGTAGGTGTTTTGATGTAAATAGAATAAATGATGTAAATTTCTATGGATCTATTAATATTAAAGGCGGATAAGTTTAAGCGTACTGTTAATTTATATAAAACGTTACATAAAATAAAATACATACGTATGTTTGTCATACAGCATACTCATTGTAAACTTAAATTCTACCTCATGCTATAAATAAAAAAAAAATTCCATTCCTACCTTAGAATATATTCCTACGCCATTAGCCATTTTGAATTTCGAACATTATTATGACGTAACACAACAAAGATTAAGCTAACATCAGATGTAGTAAACTATTAATTATGCTTGTCGGATGCCATGCCTCCCCGCCGCAAGATTCCTTAGACATAATTAGCGACATAGCGATCGACGTCATTGCTCGCATAATCACTGGCTTTTAGCATTAATTTATTAGACAACATGAGACAACCTTTGACACGTGCAAGTAAATACGTATAAAATGTTGTGGGTTGAAAATAATTTTCAAGTTGTTACAATCTTAGAATTCTTTTCTAAGATTACAACATCTTAGAATATATATTTAAATATGCGTATTCTAAGGTGACAATAGAACGCTTATAGAATTTCTTTGAATTGGATGAAAATTTTTCTAGGAATGAACGATTTGAATCAGAAATAAACATATTCAATTATATTGTTAACAATCGAATAGAAGATATTAAAAACCAATAAACTATCATTGGTTTTTAATATACGAGTATTCTTACGTGAGTTTAATTGGAACGTTTATTATTTTTAAATATTTTCACCAGACATTCCAAATCTATCTACATATTAATTTTCAGTGAAGACAATCATCAAATGTATGCATTTTAGAGCGTTATCTTCACGAATATCGCAATTTCGTATATCGTTATTTTCGTATTACAATGCATATATTTGTCGAATGTAACTTTCACCGCGATACGTGCAGTGCAACCCAGAACAGACATTTTAATGAGACGGTCGAATTTTGATCTTTCGACGATTCCACGATTAGTTAAATCAAATAAGGAAATCGATAGAACATTTAATATCTAACTAACATTAGCGAGCGATGGAAGGGCCCTTTAAGTCAATAATACTGACTGACAAATGCCTTATTATCTATGAATAAATAAATAATGATGTAATGCTAATGATCAGTGTGGACTAAGGTTTGAAATATAAACGTATTAAATATAATACCATTTCAAAGTATGCAGCTTTTTCATGTGAACATTGATAAATATTTTTCTTTGATTAATAATTTATCATGTTTAAAAATTTTCTTCGTTCTTCGCAGTATTCCATAAACATCCATATTATATTTTATGTAAAAACATTAAAATACCAGCCAGACTCGAACCCTACACGCCGCTGAACAAAACAAACAACCCAAACTATCAATAACACACTGAAGTTTGCATGAAACTTATAATTGCACAGCCATAATTAATACAAACTATTCGCTGCACTTTCAAAAGAGATTAAAAATTCATTTCCCAGCACGCTGCGCATGCAATAAACTCATTACAACATTAGCCCTCGTAAGCATATTATTTATTACATTTACGTATGAAACCATTCTCGAAATCTAATATTCAACAGCATAAATTGTCCTCGGTGAGGCTCCCGAAGTTAGGCTATAAAATATTTCCTTAAATATTCGCTTTACCTCCCCTTAATCTTCATCTTGCGAGTCTTTGTGACAACGGAATCGCTCGCGAAGAAATGGCTTTTTGGATATTGGGTGTATTATCTGTTTTTATTTAAATTTTATTCTTAGAACTGTTTGAAGTCATTCAGTGAACCTACCGTTGTACTTCATTAATTATAGTTCAGAAAATAATTAGTAAATAATAATTTTGCTCTAGCTCGCTCTAACTGATCTACACAACAAAATGAGAAGTTTTATACGTACATACCTACTTTTGTTTTATCTGAAAGTTAGCAAGTTGTTTGCCTCGATTACATTTAATTAAATAACATAATTTATTGATTATTTCTCCATCAATTATTTTGAACTTTATAACAGATTTATCTCTTAGATTTTCGGTGAGTTTAAGATTACGGCAATATACAAATACTTAATTGACCTTATATTTTTATGAACCCACAAATTTTCTGTCAGAACACTAAACACAAGTAATTAATCTGGCAACAAACGGGACAGTTATCGTGCTACGCGATTTTGGTCCTTCGAGGCCGGTAATAGGGATTTTGATAAGGGTTGTAACAACAGCCCTTTACAAGTTATCACGTCTTTTTGTTTATGTGGCAAATTTATATGTGACGTGAAATGGAGGCCGGTAATTGTTTCGCGTATTACAATTGTATTGTTATGTTTTTGTGAATAGATAACAGACGGAACAATAAAATAATGGAAGCGAAGCGACATGTCAAACGCGACTTTCATAGAGGTACTGTAATATGTTTTATATTTGATTATATTACCTGTTCCTTTCAATAGCAATAGTTGTATCATTATACGAAATTGTCTTTCCGTTATACTCTGTCAATTCGTACACGATATACGTCGCTTAAACAAAATATTTCCTCACAATATTCATACACATTTTGACCAAACTTTTCAGCTGTTCACATTAAAGGTCAAACTCTGACATTTATTTATTCAACTAGGCATATTCTAGAATCGTTATTTTTAACTATTTACCAACGATTCAGACAGCAATTTCTACAGAGAAGAGCCAGTAAGAAACATCTGCAGTTCATACCTTCTCACTTTTAGATAATCTCCAAACTTACACCATCCCTAACTTCACGTTTAATTAATCAACACTACAATAGGAACAATAGGAGGTCCGTGCATTGTCGGTCTATCACCTACACTCGCTAAATAGGTCAAGCCCACATGTGATAATCAATCCGCATCCATTTAACTGTTGTTTGTCGACCATTTCACCAGAGCGATACGTCTTTGTACGCCTACATGTGCGACAAGTTTATATGTTGGTTGGTTCTGTCTGTTTGTGAAACGTGCAGCGGTTACGTGGTTATGTTTGAGTAATTGGACAGTTCTAGACTCGATGGGCTGAGAGAAAAAGGGACGTGGTGTTCAGTCTTATTGGCAAGATAGTTTTATTTTTTACTAGCGGTCCGCCCCGGCTTCGCCCGTGGTACATATTTCACAATAAAAGGTAGCCTATGTTCTTTCTCAGGGTCTAAAGATTATCTGTGCCAAATTTCATCAAAATCGGTCCAGTAGTTTATGCGTGAAAACCATACATACATACATACATACATACAAACCTTTCCTCTTTATAATATTAGTATAGATTTGTTCAAAAACACACACTAACATTACAGTCTCCCAATAGGATAGTGGTTTTACATATAATTTGTTACATTGAAATTAGAAATATTTAACATAAAATTTGAAGTTGTGGTTACGACTCAATAGGATTCTTCTGTATCCAAATTGTGCAAAGGATATTTTTACCAGGTAGTTTTCTTATTAGCAATGCATATATTGTCTATTTTATAAACATCCACACATTGGCAAATTGCTTTTTAAACAATCTTTATTGATTGCAGATGTCGTACCTATATGTATATTATTACATTAAACAGGATATTGTTAAGTACCAATCTCTATTTACGTGTCGTATCTTAACAGTTATTTTTCTCTTTTAAAGTAATTAACCAATCGAATCAGGAAATCAGAACACGATGTCACTAAGATAAATAATATAATGTATCGAGGTGACCAGGGTCACTTATATCACTCGCCCGTATGCTCTAATCCGATTATGGGCCCCCATGATCGCCACGAGGTGTCAGATCATTCAACACTTATTGACCGGCTATTGAACTATATAAACGATACTTTATTTAGAACTATAGATATATCTAAGATACATACGATGCATTTGGGAGCTTGTATAATTTTTGGTAGAACAGGTTGGAACAACTTACCTACAGTACGGGCATAATTCTTATTGCTCGTCTCACGAGGGAACAGATAAACATTTATTACTATCTTTGCTAATATTATAAAGCTGAAGAGTTTGTTTGTTTGTTTGAACGCGCTAATCTCAGAAACTACTGGTCCAATTTGAAAAATTCTTTCAGTGTTAGATAGCCCATTAATCGAGGAAGCTATAGCTCTAGGCTATATATCGTCACACTAAGACCAATAGGAGCGGAGCCACACGGGTGAAACCGCGGAGCGCAGCTAGTTTCCTATAACTTTTTACTTATTGACCTGCTAATGCAATAAAGATGTAACAAACGATGCTTTATTTATGATCTCATATCTATCTTCTCTCATATCTTATAATCCGCCAACATCTATTTTTCATACCTCTAAGTTATACCATAAAACAGAACAACGTTTGCCGGGACAGCTAGTGATCTTATATCATTCTTACAGACGTACAGGTAAATTACAGTATAGATAGACAATTCTATTGGTCAGCAAATGACGTGACAGATCGTTCAACTATTGATCGACCATTATTACTAGGGATATACCTAGTTAGTACTTACACGATGCTATAATTCCTTCTGTACAATATTATGGGTCACCTAAAAACACATAAAAGGTCAATAATTTAATTTAATATTCTCTGTAAAACATTGTTGACAAACACACATATTTATTACATTTGTTTAGACAAGTCACATCGTTATCTACAATTTTAATTGTGTTAACAACCCGTATTTTACAAATTAATTAAATAGTTTTGTTTACTTCATCATTATTATCTCATTACTTGTTTGTGTAAATATACAGTCCTTGCAAAATAATTATTTCATTATTTGTAAGTAATACAAAGAGTTAAAAAATATCTGCTTTGGCTCAGTGCTAAAATCTTTTCAATTATGTTGTGAAAAGACGAATTTGGGACTTGGATTATTTTTAAGTGAGAGTTTCCTCAATTATAACTTATAAGAGTTAATCATTAACTTTTTTTATAAAAATCTAACAGAACTCACCTTCCCCAAAAATCTTAAGAATATTATTACGTTTTAAACCCAAGCATTCTTTTCACTACACCGAACCTTACCTTACTTTTAACAGAGTGGCTCATTTAACGAAAAAACACATTTCCTTCTATCTCCAAAAGATTCTCAAATCCCAGGAACCGCATTAGACGCCTTTCATTGCTTTTACTAAATTAAACCAACGCGTTTTGTAAAGGGAAGACACCTTTTGAAAAACTTGTGAAAACTTGCGAATTTTCGCAAAACTTAATCTCTGTTGGGGTTCCGGCGAAAGAAGAGAAAGTTTCATAGTTTTATGTGTGAATGTGTGATAAAATAATGAAATATTTAGTAACTTTGGGAACTATCTTCGTCTGGTTTCAAATTATCAAATACCTACGCGCGCAAAATCGTTTTATGTATTTCATTAATAGGTAGGTACTTACAGTAATATAAAGTATTTGCAAAACAAACTAATTCGGTGCTAGTATCATAGTTAGTTTAATATTAACTTATTAACTATACTTTACTAAATAGAAGCTGGCTAGTAGAATTACGCTTGTATCTAGTTATTTAAAACTAAATACAAGCGTAAATCCTGTTTCTAAAAAATCAAAACCATCTTTCCCAGACCCCACCACAGCTACACCAAACAAAATTCCATATTTCACAGCAATTGAAAGCACGAAACAACAACATATAGGTCAACGGTCGACCGTACAATTAGTCAATTGCAAAAACAGGATGCATTCGTTAGCCGATATACCTAGCGACCACCTACGTTATACTTTATTGGTCGACTGAGTGAGAGTCGCGGGAATTTATTAAATTGACCAATTACCGCCCACTGTGTATTATTGAATTTTTTATGGAGTCAACTCGCAGTCTTTTGGACCCTCTTCACAATGGGCAGCGCTGGGCGAGGAGAGGCAATCACGATAGCCCTAAATATCTAAGCTCAGCCATCATAGCAGATGTTTATTCATAATCGTTGTAATGGTGAAACAACGACGATCATGGGCCAACGTTGCCCATTGTGACGAGGGCCCATTATGTGGGTATAAATCAAAAATTTACCTGACGCTGTGACCTGACGTTTCACATATCAATCTCCATTTGAGAAGACTAGAGTCGCGGTTCCGTCGTTTAGTTAAACAAATCTGATTATATTAGACGTCCTACCTTAGGTATTATGCTATCAAATAAAATAGCAAGTTCGTCATACAGAACAAACAGCTATACAGTGTGTTCAAACTATATATTATTATGTTTGTAATAATTGTACCTGTGTGTTCTCCAAATAAATAAATAAATATAAAACTTTGAGATAGTATTTAACATAGATAAACGTACAATATGAAACGCAGCAACTAAAGCACCTAATATTTGATTCAGTCAATTTCTACTCAGACTTTCACGAACATTTATAAACCCAAATAAATATTTAACCTAACAACAAAGTCTCTATCCACTTAAAATATTATAACAATGACAAATTAACGCAAAACTATGTAACTATATAACACAATGAATTTTATGCACTACGCTGCTAACTGCAAAAGTTTATTCGCTCAAAATATTCGCAGTAATAAAACTGTACTCTATTTTGCTGTTACTAATTATTCATGCTACCGAAACATTATTTATACTACAAAATTCGGTCTACATCATGAGTTAATTTGCATTGCGAACGCAAAACTTACCAAAACTAATAAATCCCATACGAATATTTAATTTCAACTGAAATAAAGTTATCGATCTGAACTGCGGTTTTTGTTGACGTGTTTTCAAACATTTGTAATTAATAAAAAACGTGGGAAATTGATTGATAATAAACTAGTAGGTTTCGTACTGAACCATGAAAAGCAGATTATTGTTATCTTTTGCAGTAAGTACCTAAAATTAAACGGCAACCCATCAACTAACTGACAACGCTCTAACTTACTTAACCCGCGTTTTGATCACCGACCAATTATAATTAACTCACTTTAATCAGATCAGATTTTCAAATGGTTATACTTTATACCTATACCAATTTAATCTACTTCTGGTTACACCACATATACGAAAGGGTCATTATGCGCATAATATCTTAAAGTTACATAACAACCGTTTCCAACACATTAGGCGATCGCCGTAAAACCGACCTTGTCATAAATGCAACATCCTTATACCCGTGAGAGCAAAAACAAAGATGATTTACTGTGGTAACAATAAACACTACGTATATAAACGTAAACATATATGCCTTATACCGCTATGGTAATATTAAAACACAAAAGCTTGGATGGATATTTGTTACTCAATCACAACAGAATGGTTGACAGGATCTTGATGATAACCGAAATCGAAATCTATCAGAGTCCAAATATATATATATATGTTTTCTGTTTGTCTATTCTGAATAACTTTATTGTAATGAAACAATTCATCTATCCCATAATCCTACCATTAGTGACCACATGGCCTTTTTAATTTCATAAGAAAGTTTTTATAAGAAACATGATCTACAAATAAAAATAAACATAACCCTACATCTTCATTATTCCCATACAATTCCAATCAGCCAAAAACAGCAGTAGCAAGAATATAAACCACCAATAAAATAACAATAACTTGGCGAAGACGCCTCAGCTATTAATCTCGACCAAATATTCCAGAGAAGATTCCCACAAATTGCTTTTTAAATCCGGCAATCGCGGATTTAAAAGACAATTTCTCGTTAACGGGAACCGTTAGCTATATTAAATCGGGAAATTTATTTTAAGAGTTCATGTAAATAGTTCAGTAGATGGTCACAAAATTCAAATTATTTTCTGGTCTAGTTCTAAAACTTTGTTTCTGGTAAGAATGCAGAGGCAAATATTTTCTTAAAAGGCGGGTGGAATTAATATGCATGCATGTAGTTAGGATGCAATTACGCAAAACTGACCAAATTATGATCAAATACCACATTCTTTTAGCACCTTGACATACATACTTTTATATCATTGAGATATTGTTAAAATCGTCATACCAAATTACTCCCACACCAAACGATCTCACACCCCTAAATTATATTAAAATAGTAATATATTAACAATTGTAATGCAGGTGCCGTGTCATCCCGCTCCCGCTCAGGCTACGTGAATAAATCAGGGCTGGCACCTCCGATCCCTTAAATAAGTACGCGGCCGTGTGTGAAATATCGAGTGCGTTTGACTTCGCCTCGTGCGGCTCTGTGGCGAGACCCTGCCGTCTTGTACCTATGGTTATGTCGCCGTCATTTGGTTGAATCTGCTTTTCGATTGAGTGACTAGCGCGTTCATTGAATGACGACAATCAATTGACTAGGCCGAACGTTATAGCCCTTTGAACAGAGCGGATATAACGCTCGGCATATTGTTGAATGAGTAGCGCGTTCATTGAATGACAACTATCCTAAATGACTATAAGATGTTGAACGTTATAGTTATATTAAGCAACTTGACGATCTGTTGTCCTTTAGTCATTTTATCAAATAGCAAATTCAACCAGATGACTGCGACAGTTACATTATCAGCCCAAATATTATTTTCTCACTACAGGGACACGGACCTCCTATGAGGATATAGGCCATAATCCACGTAACCTATAGTTACTAGTAGCTTTAGAAATGTAGGTGTGAATTATAAACGCCTTGTACTTTGGTTGTAGCAAAGTTAAAGATAAATCTGAAGGAAGATTAATGTGAGCTTTTAAATGGTGGTGTATAATAATGTTGTAAAGGTGGTTTATAATAATGTAAATGATGTAAAATAATATTGTACCTAACAGCACACGCAGAAAAACTGAATTCAGTTTTCCAAAATTAAATGCACGAATAATCTGTTCATAGAAATTTCAAATTATCCACTCGTAAGTTGTACATGTGTGAACAACGCCAAAAAAATCCCTTAAATAACAACTATTCTTATACTAAACAACTATTCCAATAACTAAATTTCCATTACATATGCCACAAAAATGCCATTTCTCGCAAGCGTCCAGCCAGTACAACGCACTTGCCATCTAATTCACATCACGTCTACGCCAAGTACGGCGATCGTCATTCAGCAATCCTAACCTAAAATGGGACTAGACTAGCGCGCCGCCCGGAATCGCTCTCTTTGTAATCTACCAATTATAAGCCTACTGGTTATGAACACTTTGTATTCTGCGAGAGTAGATTTGCCTAAAGATGCTGATATACGTTTAAATGCGTAGCTCCTTGTGTAGGTGTTTTGATACCTTATCTAGTATTTTATGGTGCCTATCCGAGGTATGCGTTGAATACTCGTTTCATAAGGAAATATTGTATTGTGTATTACGAAACCAAGTCTGTTGTTGCTTTATAAAATATTATAAGTTTGCTAAACGTACACCATCACGATACAATATACCTAGCATGTGCGCTCAATTTCCCATCAAACGATGTCGAAGATAATATTACTAAGTAGGGAATCACGATGCGTTCGGAAGTACCTTCTACCATACCCTTAGTGACTAGATCCTCTGGGAAAGAATTGACGATCCATAGAACATAGTTCCTTAACCACAGGTAATAGAGACGCAAATTGCATATCTCATCAACTTACAAAATTTTAGGCCCCAACGTACGAACGACTCATCGATATTCAAACACAATCGAACATTAAAATTCCACCATTCTATCTAAAGACGGTTTATAAATGACGCAATTACCGATCCAGGAAACGCTCGAGCGGTTCATTAAACCCCTAAAATTAACTAAAACTACGTGATTGTAATAAACGTGTGTAATGACTAATGCCGCTGTTTTTAATAGATCGAGTCATTGAACCAAACGTCGCTACCTACTTATCGTAAAATTGATTTAGAATATCCCCCGCAGTCATTCAATTATAATTAATTTATTAGATTCGTTAACCTTATTTGGTATGCTCCAGTTTTTTTAGATCTTTAGCCGTTAAAGTACAAAGATATAAACGTAATCTAAATCATTGCAAGTGATTAATTATTATTACTTCTTCTTGAGATAGTATGAAAAATTTGACATAATATAAAAAGTCATAAACAAAGTGTATGAAATATTCACCCCCTATTAATGTTTTCGAAAACCAACTTTAACAAAAGACAGATTGGTCGTTACACGAAAAGTGTATTCGTTGTGTGCGCGATTACAGCGCCCCTAGTGGCCGCAACTATTCAGGACTTGTCATCTGTCAAATCATGTCAACTAGATGATAAGATATTTTTGTGATATTGATTTTCGACTAGTTTTTCAACGAAATTGAAAAAAATAGTGTAAAAAGTGAGTGTGTATATTATACCTAGCGATTTTCTTCCTCGTGAAAAATATGGATATTATAATACGTACGGAATTTGAATCGATTAAGCATAAAATACATTTCCAACCTCAAACTGAGCAAAAAGGGAAAAAATTAGTATTAGCACAGCATGTGAGAGAAGTGGAAGAGCTTAGAACGAACGGGAAAGCTTCTTAATAAGAGCTCTGATCATAAGATAAACGTCTGTGACACAAACTCCCTACAAAAACATCATTAAATGTGAGTACATACCTACCTACATATCAAGTTATAGAAATAGTATATTTGAGTTAGCTTCATGTCAGCTTACTTATATTAATTATTTTATTGTTTATTTTAATTCCAGATAAATGATGAACGTGTTGTTACAAATGTTAAGTGCGACTGTGTTTACAACCAAAGTGGCAAGTGTAAGCATGTTGCTGCTTTGATACATTACAAACGAATAAAACTTGCACGAACTGTTTTTCCCATTGTTTTTACAATTTACGACACAGCATGTACTATGACCCATATCGCAAATTTTTACGTTTTTACTTAAAATTATAAAGGAAGTTATGAAAATAAAGCAATTTGACACATGACAGCCCAGAATTAATTCACATTTCTGCCACGTCGTGCGCTACGATCCATTTGCCGTTCCCCACCACCCACTTCGCACATAGCGAATACCAACATAGCATACCAACAAATCACTACCAAATTTTCCAGCAGAGAAACAATTAAACCACCATAACCAAGGGATGCCCTAAAAAAAAAATTACAACACTCATTTCCGTACACAAAAGCGCATTTTAATATAAAACCTGCAAAGCATCGATGCACTAAGCCGTATTCATTGACACACAAACGCAACATATTAACGAAGGAATAAAGCCCGACATCCACGCGATTACGCCGCTATTCACGGGCCGACAATCGCCTGTTATTTCCGTGAGCAGATGGCTTTATGATGAGCGTCTAATCTCCGCCGTCGACGGCAGGTTTACGGCGCGTTATTAAACTGTTAAATGGTAATATAGCATGGCTGAGAAATAGTGATTTACAGCAGGGAACCTACGACAGTTCGCTGTACAGTGTACGTGGCTAGAGTTAAGAACAATCCAGAGGAATGACCTAGATGTGGGAAGCTGGGAGAATTGAATACGATGCAATTCAACGACACTGGGAATAGAATGGTTTAAGCACTTTGTTTGGTCGATTGTAGACGAAGACTGTAAAGTAAGGATAAAATCGTCGACTGCTCGACTAAATACGTCAAAAACTTTATCCTTTATTAGTAAGCTTATATGATATTACTTTTATATCTAGGTAACTTTTATCACGACTCAGGTTTTAAGGAATTGTAACGCCTATTTAACAGTAATTGGTGTTATCTGAAATTAACACCAAAGCCTTCAACTACTATGATATAATTCTTCAAGAATATCTCCATAAGATGCGACACAATAAACACATACAATTCCTTTCATAACATCTTTTTTAAATAGGTTAGAATCAAAACAGAGGTGCCATAACTCCGAATAAGCAAGGGTAGTACAAAATTGACTTCATTTCGTCTTATTTACTCGGAATCCGAAATCCCGATGGCGATCGTAAAACTACAACTGAATAATCAGTCGCCGACAACTTCTACTGGACGATATCAACATTTGTATACAACGCCTATGGTTCTTGATACTTGATTATAATATATGAGTATTCTTTATTTTGTCCTGGGATTATTGGGAGTATAAACGTAAAGAGAGGTAGAACGTACAAACTGCACACGAAATTTTTTCCTTTAATTAACACGAATAGCCTAAAAATCTGTTATCCAAACCAAAATAAATAATTCGTAGTTGGTACATATTTCCTGATAGAAACCATATCTGATAGACTCATATATGTAATATTACTTAGGTAAAATATACATATTATTATGTACAGCAACTTCTAATTTTCTAATACGTTTCGAAAATAACTTCATAATCACTAGTGAGATTTTGATTTTAAAAGAAAGTTTGAAAAGAGAGACGCATCTTGATGACTGCTTCGTTCAAAAACAACTGATCAGATATGAATGAAATTTAACACAGATTACAGTCCTGATAACTTTCTAGTTCCTATTACGCCTACGCATAACAGTTAGCAAAAACTGGATGCGGCAGAAGTCAAACAACAAATAAATCTCTTCAAGTATCAAGACCACTATATCGTAGTTCTGTTGAATATGCATAGCTGGCAGTTGGGACACATGAGACTTCCTCCGCTCGATAAGGAGCCCAGAGCACAGAGATAGACAACCTTTAAGGAGTGCAGATTCCTCGAATAGTGTATAACAGTTCTGGGAAGCAAAAACGCGGTAGGGACGCGTGTTTTTTGGACAGTTTTTTATCTATGAATTAATACGTTGTGGGTCGCCTTTTAGTACCCTTTATAGAGTATTTTCTCGATGAATCGCGCTGGGACATATCATGGTTTTAACTTTTAGTATTAAATGTAGATTTGTCTGACTTTAATTTAATAAAGACTACAATAGACTTATAAGAGATGTCTCTTTTTCTAATTAGATTGTAGTTTCATATTAGTCGAATAATTATTTGAGTATTATAACAAGAATAATAGAATAGCTCCCGTGCAGTTGCTTAGTCTTCGTATTTTATACGTATGTTTAAACTTTAAATGCATATATTTTAAAGTATACTTTGTACCTATTATATCATCTTTACAAGAACCGAAGACTTATTAGTTATTATTCCGATCGTATAAATCAATAAGTATTAAAATGCATGCAGCCTTAATCTCAAATCTTCCCACAGAATCAGCAAATAGCTGTTACGTCTAATATTTACATAATTTCAAAGTGGATCGATACGCCCGTCCCTTTCACTCTTCTTAAATGAGAAACGATCGGCGACATCATGTCAAGACCTGTTGGTTCTTTGGGACAACATGTCTGTGTCGGAACAAGTGATACGTCAAAGAAGTACCATAAATACCGGCCGAACAAAGGCAAGTAAAAGTATCGAGAGCTGATAGTGATGTTGGGTGATATCGATAAAAGTTACGTGACGGATTTTTGTTGATGCTTTAACGTCCAAGAAACGGAATGAGGTCACTTATTGTGTTATTTGTGATAAATCGTGTAAGTAAGTTAGGGAGACGTCATTTTAATAACTGCTAATAATCTTGAAGTTAAACTTCACTGATAAGAAAATTAACACACACATTAAAATTGACATATTATAAGCTTCTATCAATTAAAGACTAAATACATAATATATTAGGTACAGTGAATAATTATGAAATAATTTATACAATCAAATTCAATACTAAATATTACATCTACAAATTATAAAACAAACAGAGAGCATACGTTGTTAAATACAATTAACACAAACAGTTTATAATCTACCAAATTGTACTAAATCACTTGCTCGTCGCGTCAAAACCATTTAATAAACATAACCGTTCCGCCACAACGTAGACGTTGTAAAATTATCGATAAACCACCGGCACATCACTACGCTGTAAATATCCGGGGTAAAAAGGGGCACAAAAGGACTATTGTGTGAAGTGTGAGCAAAAAATAAGGGCATCGGAAAAAAATTAGGATGAAAAGAAATCAGTCGATCGCTATCTAATATCCCAGCCACACTATGCTACTCGTCCTGCTACTCGTCCTGCTCCTCGTCCTGCTCCTCGTCCTGCTCATCGCGCTGCCGCTCGCCTCGATATTGCCGTCTGGCCACACACTGCTCTACTCGCGCGATTAATCGCGACGCTCTTCACTAGGGATGGGTCGTCGACGTATTTTTCATCAACGAGACTAGATCGTTAAATGTCGTTCATCAACTAGTCGTTCAACTAGTTAAAATCTTCGACTAGTCCATGTGTAAAATAAATAACTATTATTAAATAAATTCTTAAAACAATAAATTCTAATCTCAATAAAACAATTAATAAATGTTTATGCTTTCTTACAAAAATTATACTCCTTAAAAAAAGTATTACTAAAAAACTTATTATCGTTTGTTTTTATAGTTTAAATTCAAAACATTGGTCTTGTAAACCAAAAATATTTTTTTTTAAAAACTTCAAAGAAAAGAATTTATTCTTATCAATAAGACTGTTTAGCCGTTGAATTCAACTAGTGCATTGGTGAGCGATGGACTAGTCGAATCGTTGAGTGTACATATAGACGTTTAATTTAACTAGTCCGTTGATTCCATGACGCCCATCCCTAATTCGCACTCGTATTGCCGGTCCTTTGACTCGCGCGCAAAAGCCGACAAAATAGGGAGCAGTGAGCAGGACGATGAGCACGACGAGTGGCATGACGAGTAACGTGGCCACACTACGTCCCTGCCTACTTCCCTCGTCACTTCCCATACCACTCGTCGAGTCGTGTGGCTGGGGTATTAGATAATTGCTGGCCGTTGTTAATTTTGCGTTGCGTTAAGTCGATTAGTGGCTTTACAAATTCGTTGCAAATGATACTATTATATTGGTTGAGGGTAGTTTAAAAAAGTGTAACGGTTGTTTTTATCATTTTAAACTTCTGTTGCGTCCTGCATATATTTCTAGCTATTGTTTACAATATACTCTTGAATTTCTCCTATATTTAGGTATTTTCTGATGAAATATATTTTTTTTTATAAGTATCCTTATTTAGTCATTATTTAAAATAACATAAAATAGCAGGAAGTACAGTTTATTTTTTGGGATTATTGTTATAACAATACAACTCATGCTATTTCGTTTGCAAACACATAATTATAATAATTACGAGAATAATCGAAGAAATTTCCTTGTGGTTTGTTCTTTCATTCATACATTTTGTAATTGGCCCATTACCCTTTCGCGAGTGCATTTTTGGCCAAACCCGAATTTAGGCTCTCTATACACCAAGGCTGTTATTATTTATCGAAAAAAATTGTTCTAAATTACGATTATTTAATATAACATTGACCTAATTATTATTTTTTCAACACACATCTTTGATCATAAT
>CAJQZM010010950.1:0-11414 GCA_907164665.1 Colias nastes | reverse complement strand
AACTCAACTTCCGCTACACTAATGACGCAAAATTTATGCGAATATTTGAAATTTTTATACCACATGAGTCAGTGCTAATTGATATCAATCCATTAATTAAACTAGACATATGAATGAACAAATAGTAAGGCCAATAGACAGTCAGGAATTTTGCGTTTTTGTTTATGAAATGTCCTTGATTCTTAGTATATTTATAAAACAGAAAACACCTTGAGTGTGTCTAGATATTTTTATATCAATGGATATTATGTTCGGGTTAATATTTGGGTCAGTTTTGTTACGTAACATTGAGGAAAAAATAAAACGGCATTTTAAGTGGGAACGGCTATGCTACAAATAAGAAAAGGTCTTTGACTTGGCTTTGCAATATACCTACTCGTATCTATTACCTAGTGAAACGTTAGTTATTTTTTATTAAGTTTGATTACAGGAATTAACAGCAAAGTTAATGGAATGTCTTACGTCGTATGACTAACTAGGTACTTTAAAAGATAATCATGCAACAATATTTAATGACATTATAATTAAAATATTAACCAAATATTGCATAATGAAATCACATATCGATACACGTGACGAAGGCACATATAATTCGTCAGCCCTTTGTAATTACGTTAATTAATTATTATAAGTATAGATTGTGAATAAATATTACATAACAATTGAAATTTGTTTGACAATCACTATACATATACCTAGTATAAAACAAAGTCGCTTCCCGGATCTCGATGACTGTATGAAGATCTTATTTAAACTATGCAGCAGATTTTGATGCATCTTTTAAAGGTAGCGAAGTTCGAAGAAAGTTTTAGCTTTTAATTTGTTAAGCTTTAGAAAAAGCTGGCTCGGACACGATTGGAAGAATTAAATAAAGTTAAAGTTAAAGTTAGAATTATGAATTGTTTTTAATGAGAGGTGAACCAGCAAGGCGTATAATGTATATCGTTTGAATAATTGGTGGGCAAAAAATTCCAGACAACGATACAGTATACCCGATGACTTTATATTATTTTATTTCGATGTAGGTATTTAAAAATAGTTTCATCTAAATTTCTAATAAATCTGATATTATTAAGGTACTTATACTTGACATTTATTGATAGTTTTAATTATATTCCAACTTAATTCGCGTGCTTGCGTCATTCTCATAAAAAATCGTAAAATATCAAACAGATAAATAAAATCCAAATAAACGCCAGTTAATAAAATATTGAAGTTTGATGTCAATTGATAACATAAATATAATTAATTAAGTAGGTACCTAATTGATCTTTATTTAACTGCTTGTGGAATAATACAAAACATTTTTTTTCTCATAAACTCATAACTACAAATACACAAAACTCTTCAAACTTCATCGTTAAAACTTGAAAATTGTATAAGAAAGCTTCAAACAATCAACAAAATGTATCGAACAAAATGTGCTTGAAAAAGTTATTAATAACATTCCAAATTAAATCCATTTGCTCAAATATTTCTTGACATGAGTCATTTAACACGAGTTCATAGAACAATAATTACCAATACAACTAACCACAAAAAAGTAAGCAAAACTTTCATACACACATCGTTCAATCAATGGTTAAGTACCATAAAGCTATTAAATCTGCGACAGAATTTGCGAACATTATCTGGTACTTTCTTTTGGTCTGAAGTTTCCGTTCGACCTCCTTCAGAGCAAGTGTAGACACGAGGTTACGATCGAGTATTCCGGAGGTTTTGCCGCGAGGAATGCAGATAGGGTTGCCAAAATGCTTAACGATGGATAATTAGCATTTTATATTTTATTGATTTTATAGATTAAGATAGATCAGATAAGAGATTATTTAAAAACGAAATCTCTTATCGTATTCCGTATTAATAATATTTATAGGTTTATTATATCTTATCTAAATCTTTGTCCCACGGTTCATTTTATGCGGAAATGGAGGTATAATCAAATGCAATAATACATTAAGATAAACAAAGTTTACTATTTCAACGAATCTAGATTAGTTTGCTTTTATTCACATAAATTAACATTTAAGAATTTTGTTTATGTTATTCATGCATAATAATAACCATAGATAAACGTTTGATAAATATGTTAAAATTATATAGGTAAGCACATCCCTGATACAGTCAATGAAAATCATTGTGCAATATTATTCACAAATAACCAGTTATTGTACTGTGAATAGTTTTCAAGTATTGGTAACCGAAACAACTTAACACATTTAATCCGAAAATTAAGTCACATTTTATAATAATTAGTTTATACGCTTAACATTTCTATGACTGCATCTAACCAAACAAAAAACGTTAAGATGAAAATCAGCGATCAATTAATATAACATTAACAAAATTCAGCGATTTAAATTTATAATACGTTGGTTCTATTGTATTTCATTGAAATTTATTTATTAATGAATTATTAATTATTGTATTGCAAATATGACTTAAATATATGTTAATCTTTAAATTTGCGTATCTACAGTATGTTGTTTATCAAAGCATTGTAGTTAATGTTCTCCAAATAGTTGCAGTTCCTGAAGTCATGTGTTTTTTATGCTAATAAATTAGGTCTTAGAACGTGTGTTCTATAAATAAAACAATCAATTATCTCACACAAATAGATTGTATCCTTCTCAAGTCAATACGCTTTTGTATAAAAACAGTTATAATTATAATATTTATCTAATGTTGCGCAATGTTTCGGAACGTCTGATGTTACTGACCGCGCACAAACTACTTATTTAATGATATTCACGATTAAATATTTCTAAGAAGTTACAAGTTATGCAAACTAATTAAATATTATCTATAATAATTTGGCGAACGATATTTTTAAATAATGTTACGATACATCCGATTAAACTTCAATTTAAAGTTTTAGCAGTACCTAGACATTAACAGAATATTACGTAAAATAAGAATCAATTGTAACGTTCGGAAACATATGCTAATAACAAAACTTAAATAATTAATATTTTCTTGAACCTAAAAAGTTTTGGTAATTTATTTGAAAAACTCTCAAATATTTTATTGCCCCAATTCGCCCCAATATAATTTCAAACCTAATAAACACGAAAGACGTAGTTCTGTGGCCTTATTAAAGCAGTAATTAAATTTGAGTAGATAAGTCATAGAAACCTTTGGAAGTTGGAACCTTAGCCTTCCGTATAGCGAGCTTCGTCACCTAAAAGATAAACAAAATATTTGGTCATTAATTATGACCTTAAATTTATAAATTCATTCATAATAATACCTATATTATATTATATTAGATACCTATATTTCCATACTGAAATAATTCCACTATTATTCTATGTAATACTAATAAAAGTTTTTTTAATTAATCACTATACCGACACAATGCTATGCTTTTATACTATCGAAATATTTCGAGGTAATACTTAAATTACGATAAAATAAATCCATGTTTTAAACTTCATCATAACGAAATGAACGTCTTTCGATTAGTTATTAAACAATTCTGCGTAAGATACTATTGCATAGTGTTTTTCTTTGCATTTAAATTTAACTTTTGTTTTCTTTGCATCCAAATTAATTTTGTTTGTACTACAGCTACTTTGAAGGATTTATTATAATTGTGTACCGAGGTTGTAACCTCAGTGTAGCTATTACCAAATCTGCAAACCGCATGTTAGTGGAAACGCCTGAAATGTATTAGATTCACACGCTTTAACAAGTTTCATTTAACGAGTTACGTACCGAGAATATTCATTATTTGATGAACATGGAATTAAAATTATGAGTACAATTTAAAATATAAATATTTAGGAGGATGTTCAGTTTCGTTAGATAGGTAGTTAATAACACAAATCTTTATTGTTTATAATTAGGTACTAGTACTTATAATAATTTTAATCCACACCAATATAATAAATGCGAAAGTTTGCTTTAATCTTATACAAAAACTTCTCGAAAATTATCCCATAAATGCTGGAAATGGGAAATTAAAGCTCTTTTCCGTCTAAGGATGAAACCGCGGTATAATAAAATTTCCACAAATCGACGTTCTAAATTGTGATAAAATTCGACTCGTAAAAGATGAAAATCCGGGGTCAGTCAGCATTAACTAAACTATTATTCATGCATTAACAACATAGAAAAATTTAGAATTTCACAATAAAATAAATTAGCAAGATATGGCATGTAGAGCTAATAAAATTAAATCAATATAGATACTAATTAACATTCTATAATTGCCTTGGAGAATAGCCAGCAAATGTTTTGTATGCAGTTCTCTGATTTTGTTGCTTTCGTCATATGAAACTCACTTTGAAAAGTTTTCAGTTTTATTTTTAAAGGAAATAATATAATGTGTAATTTCCTTTTGTTTTGTATAGGTACGTTTTTTGTATGAAACAGAAAATATACAAAATTCGTTTGTTTTTTATAATACATACACACACGTTATTTGAGTACATTGAACTTATTGCTTGGTAAGTCAATTAATGGATAAAAAAACTTATATTAGCAGTAATTTTTTTTACATTCTTCGTTAATTGTTTTGAACAGTGAGACTCCCTAAGGCAGGAGCAATGTTCGCACTTGACACGCTTTTTATACATTTTTTTATAATATTTAACGGTTAAAAAGTAGATCTTGACATAACAGTTTGTGTAACGTTAATTTAACGTTACACAAACGACGAGTATGTGTTAGATGTATCAAGTAAGCGAAAACATTTTAAAACGTCACGAACAAGACCCAAAAACCTGCCTGTCTGAGACATATCTTCATTGATTATTAAAATATGTCTTAATGAAGAAACCATTTACAAAGATAATATAATTCTAATTCTATTTATAAAAAATGCGACGTAGTTATCAAAATAGTAACATTTGTAACATTGATTAAATAAATTATGCATGCACACTTTTTTATATTGTAAATCTGTGATGCAAGAAATAAATGGCTTATTTATTTATTTTACTTTTTCTAAGATATAGAAATTAGGACACTAGGCAATGCTTCGGTTCGTAAAAATTAATTTAAGGCGTATAATAGTTATCTCATTTCATATACCAAATAGAAATATGCAATGAAAAGATGGCACGTATTTATTTCACTTATATACAACCAAATAATGTTCCTTTTTCCAGATTTACACTTTATAGTAATACAATTTTGGTTTCTTTTTGTTTGCAGTCAGAAATAGCAAATATAATAGCAGTTGGTGGAGCTACGGACATGTGTGCGAGGCTTCTCCTGGGGATCTCTGGACAGTTCTTCCGAATGAACAGCAGATATATGTTCTATTCTGGAGCGTTGTTGGCTGCTATGTTTAGAATGGGTAATTTACAAAATTAACTATTTTTATAAACATGTAATATAGTTCTATAGTCTTTACTATAATACTACTTACGTCTATAACAACTTTTGTTCATATAATGTAAAAGGTTAGTTTTTTATAAATTCGCAATTGTGCATAGTCCATTAAATAATAATTTATCCAATTTATTTTTTCGAATTTATTGACAATTTTAACTAGTAAAGAAAGATCTCAAATTAATCTACCATTTAACCAACCATACATGTTTTTTTTTTACAAACATTCTATCTTTGTTTCAGTGATAATAAACTTCACAACATACACTCCGCTTCTAATCCTAACCGGATTATTGGGTGCATTTAGATCTCTAGTGCATATAGCCCAGCCTATCGTGATGGCGGAGCATGTGCCGATAGAGAGGTATCCACCAGCGTATGGAATATACATGCTGTTGGCTGGAGGCATCAGTTTAACTGTAGGGCCTATGATTGGTGAGTAATTTCTTTATTATAGACTTTTTGCACGCACAGTGCTGTTAAGGTAAATTTGGGATAAAAAATCGTATAGCTCTCGTCATTTAGGAATAACGCAGCTCTCTGCTGGTGGAATGATTTTTAGAATCGGTTCAGTAGTTTTTATTTTAACAGCAATCAATTTAATAATTATAAGCTTTTGTGGCTATATATTATGTTTTATATTTAGATTATTTTTGTATAGAGGTCAAACTTAATAGTATAGTCACTGCAAGGGAAAGTTCTAAAAGTTCCGAAATACAATTATTGTTTGTTATGCTTTTCTATATTATCTCTAAGTATCTGATTTAAATTATATTAGTAAAAAAATCGATTTATACATTATCAACAACAGTTCAATTAATTTTGGTACTAAGTATTCGAAGGTATAAAATTTATTACATGTTGAATTTGTTCTAAAAACCATAAAAATGTAATTTAAACTTTGATGAAGGCATTATAATACATTATTTTCCTAATAAATTGTAAAAAACCATTCAAGGCTCAATAAATTTTTACATAATGATTGGCAGTAATTGGATATTATTTCTATCAATTACAGAACCTGCTTGTATTAGACCCTTAAACATTAAAATAAAAACGTTTAAATGTATAATTTACCACATCATTTTCGTTCAACGATAGATTCTGGGGCCGTATTATGACCTCTTATTTCCAGACAGATTACGCCGTGAATTGAACTGACGTGCAAATTCATATTATGATTGCAATAACCAGCCACAATCGCAATATATAATATAAAGTAAATTAAACAGTCAATTTAATTCACGGCGTAAACTGACTAAGAGGGAATAAGCGGTCAAATACGGACCCTGTTATCTTTTGATAGTATTATTTTGTTTGATGTAGAGCCACCTTTAATAAAACTGTTATCAAATTAATATGTAAATATGGAAAAACTAAGTACGGAGATTAAATATAAAGTAATAACAAATATTATTTGTAGGAAAGTTTCCCAGCGAGCCACTCTGAAGTTGGGCATATCGCGTCAACTCCTTTATTAATATTTGAAGATCCTTTGAAATAAGCTCTGTTACTCGTAAAGATAGCACAAGTTTAAATTTCATTTGAGCACCGCTTGCGAACTTTTACTACTCTCAATTATTATTGTTTACAACAGTATGGCTTTTTAAATGCTACAGTTTCGTAAGAGAAATATTACTTTTCAAGATAATATGTAATATGTAATAAAGCATAAAATTTTACTTACTGTTGGTTTTTGTTGCATAATACATAAGTATCTATATAGTTTAATTTTGCACTTGATATTTAATCCCATATACATACATTTTAAAATTGTTTGTAGTTTAAGCTGCACCATTTTTCTACATATTTAGAATATCAATCTCATCATCATCGTTAAAATTTCAAAAAGATTTAAAAAAGCTATTTCTATTATACCAAACTAAGTACATATTTAAATTAACCACACCCTTGACAGTGGCAAAAAACACTAGGTCAATCAGTCAAAAAATTACAAACTTTCACATTATACAAGCGACTACTCGATAAATTATAATAATTAAGCCTAGAACAAAACCGCGACCACTAAGCCGCAGTTCTTATATAACATATCGACTTACTACAAAATATGTTGTTTTAGGTTTCATTCGAGACTACACAGGCAGCTATAAGATTGCATTTATTATGCTGGCTATGTGCAACTTCTTCTGCGTAATACCCTGGACTGTAGAGGCTGTTATAAGGTACATGCAACGAAGACGAGAAAGCTCACAAATATGCAAACAATGAGTCAGAAATAACATTAAAACTTTGAGTGCTCAAATTTATTTACATCATATGAAGTGATATAATACGTTATGGCGAAACGACGCCTTCAATATATCAAAGTATGATATGGACTGGCTTTATAAAGTGCAAAATAATTATGATACAGTAAGGAATGTAAAACTGTTTTGTTTTATAAGACTGTGTACGTATGTTGTTATTTATGTTGAGTTTAATTCGTCGTAAGGTAAGTTATATAATTTTAAAGTAAGTTATAGATCATGTTATTGTTGTAAATATTTAATGTTAAGACAGATCCGGTTATAAAGTTTTATTAGTTGATGAAATTAAAATTAATGTTCATATTATTTTATACGGTATACATTCGATAATTCTATGCGCCTGATACTTTAATTGTTCTATGGAATGTATCTACGCATAATTGCTCAAAATGTTAGCCTTTAATCGCTAAGCTTATTTATTATGTTAAAAATAGACCTACAAAACATTGTTTCAGTGCATTTGTTAATAATAATAATTGTAATGAAAATCTATTTAGGATACCAAAAATAGCTTACTATTTTTAATATAAGTAGTTAAATATATTAAAAGTGAAGAGAGTAGTGTTAAATTTGGGTGTTATCATATAAAATGAACAGTAAAACTGGAACATGTATAAGTTAGAATAGATATAACTTTTGACCTACATTCCCAAAAGTCACGGCTAGTTTTTATATTCGCTATTTTTTTAACATACATGAGTCGTATCACTGCCTTTAATATGGAAATATTACGCATGTTTGTTATAGTTTTTTTAGAAAATAGTTACGAAGTTACTATTATTTAGGTAAAAATAGCTAATAAACATCGTTTTATAAAAAAATCGAGTCAATAAGAATCTGTTAAAAATAAAAGTTTACCTGTGTACTTTGAGTAACATTACTGCCAAAAATAGCTATGTATGTAATTTATAAATAATTAGAGAACATTAAATTATTTACACATTACCAAAAGCAAAATAAAAAAAGAAAAAACCGTTCAAAAACGGAAGAATTATCGTGCCATCATTTATTATTTTACCATACAGTCACTCTGAGTAAGTTGAATTAATTTAGTATTACAAGCAATTATTTAATTGTCTAACTTGTTAATATAACAAAAATAACACTATATTGTAGCTTATATCACTCAATAATGTAGCTTTCTTCAGCTAAAAGAATTTCAAAAACATACTTTAGTATCCATCAAAATCAACCTTTGAGTTTAGCTTATAATATAAAAAAAAAAAATATTTTTCTATTACAACAACGTAGGTACAAGCAAGTGTAAGAGATTATTGGTTAATAGAGACAATTCAGAGTCATTTATTATATCCGTGTAATATAACTTATATTGAGCAACATCAATTTAGTTGTAAAGTGTCCCTAGTTTTTTTAGAGTTTATGAGGTACATAATTTCAAAATAAGGAACTGGTTGTGTCCCATTGAGTCTATATCAAAAATTCAGTTACAAAGATATTATTTTACACTAAGAAAATTTATTTATTCAGTAAAAATTTAAGTGTTTTCAGTGTCGTAAAAACTGATTCCAGTATCTAATTAAAAGTGATTACTCATAGCATCAAATATGTTGTAATTATATATATTTTTATTGTTATTTCGAATCAATTACCCCTTAATAATATGACTATATGTACATACTTTTTGAACTTCTTGTCTGTTATTTCATGTGCTATGTATGTTACATGTCTTTTTAATATTAAATTGATCTGTATGGCTGTATTTTTGTGATAAAAAGTTGTTAAGATGTTCATATCATATGTTGAAAATGATAATTTAATATGTTGTCGTCGAATACAAAAATGTTGTTATAATATATTGTTATAATATTTAAATGCATTCAATGTACTTACATATCATATTATGTTAATACTCATACGGATAGAGTATTTATGGTACACTAATATGTAAAACGCTTTAATTACCAATGTTAATGATCAATTAAATGAAGCTAACGAAACTGAGATATATTTCGTTTTATTTGATTATTTCCTTACAAGTTAAAGAGAGTAAGTAAATTTTGAGTGTGTATAGTTGTAGTCGTTTATTTTTTATTTTAATTTTTACAAATAAACTGTAGTTTATAATATTATTTTCATTTCTTTAATAACGATTTTGCCATTTTGCAACATAATAATAATAGATATCAATCAAACAATATTTGAATGCCATAAAATAATATATTATGGCAATAATATACCACAAACATAAAAATATTAATATTTAAAACGTGACAATGTCTAATAAAAAAGAATATATGCATATACTTTATTTTTATTGCTATTATTTGTATAGCTTTTCTATATTTCAAACGGTTATTTTCTGTTTATATCTATAGGGTAAAATATAATTTCTTCTAATGTTAGAACTAGTGACACCGATATACATATCTTAAATTTGCAAATAATAATTAACAACTGTATTTCTTATCCGAATCGGTGGTAAATGTTAAAAATATGTACTTAATGACGTTTCAAAAGTGCTTCTAGAAGAAGTCTAATTGAATAAATAAATGTTTGAGTTTGAGTTTGAGTTTGAGCTTATCACTAATTTATTATATTGGATAAAGAACGTTAATATCAAACGTTATCATCAAAATATAAACAGCCTTACTTAGAATATATTTTTAAGATTAGATAAAAATATTGAATAATAAAATATCGAAAATAAAATATTGAATAGGTAACTTAATTATGATACAGAGCGATTACAATTTCAGATACCTAATATTAAACAGCCAAACAAAAATCACACGGTATTTTCCTTTTCAGAGCTCATATATCTTTAAACAAAAGCGTAAATTAATTTCAAGAGGTTCATATTTCAATATGATTCAATATTTCATTTCCTTACACATTATCGCACCTTTTAAAAAACAAAACGTATGCAATATTAAAGTATTATTAACTCCGTGCAATGACATTACAAATACGGAACAAAGAACGTTTATCGCAATGAAATAAAGAAATACTAACAGTGGGTGTACGCTCGTATGAGTTTAGTTATCAGGCGTCCCCGCCTCGTGTAGTCGTTCCCAAAAATAACGCAATGGCTATGGAAAATAAACACAATATTAGAACTACGCATGACAGAGATGTGTGGGGATACGCAGTTTGCTTTGGCACAGCTATTACTTTCGTAAGTACCTTTTTCGTATGTATACAGCATTCACATTTCCATGTTTGTTTATAACATCATTATCTACTGTATTATATATGTTTATGTACCTATGTATATGCTGTAATGTTCATACTATTTACTAATAAAAATAAGACTATTTTTGTCTCAGATCAAGAAAACTTGTCTCAGATATTTCACATGCTTTTTTTTCTAATTAATAAAAACATAGCAACAACCTGATAAGGATCAAAATAGTCGTTGCATAATTACCATTTTTACAATGATCTTATCCTGATAAGCTTGGTTCTGCCTTAATGGCTACAGTATGAAAAATTAACATTTATCAACAGAATCAAAACAAGATGTCTTTATCAGATAACAGCGATTGCCGATTATGCAAATTAACGGATTTATTTATTGCTTAGATTTTAACTATGCTAAGTGGATTAGTAGAACTTCTCATAAAAATTGTCTGGAAATACCCCAAACATTGTATGCAAACTTGTTACAATATAATATTTTCGATTGCCATTTTCAGATCGCTGGAATCGGGCACGTAAATTCATTTGGTCTTATTTATAAAGATTTTATCGTAGATACAAATTCTACTGCGAAGTCCTTAACGACAGCCCACGGTGTATTTGCTATAATGCTGTCTGTGGGAGGTAATTATTTTTAACTATTTACTTCTA
>CAJQZM010010949.1:0-15437 GCA_907164665.1 Colias nastes | reverse complement strand
AACACTGGTTTACATTTAAATTGTGAAATCTAATCATTAAAATCTCAGTCCAAAGGATTTACAGAATCAGGGATTATCTCTTTTTCTGATATCGTAGAATGATCAGAACTTTCATTATGCTCTTATTAATTTTCACTTTCCCCACTGCTATCTGCTACCTGTGTAAATAATCATTTTAGCGGAAAATTCAACTTTGAAACAAAACTAAGAAGGGTATGTAACAGCAGCTCTATAAAAGTCCATACAGAGATAATACGTGCGGTCACCACCAATATATAAAGACGACTGACGGATTTTTGAATTTTTTTACTGACAGGCTACCGTCACCTACCGCCCGAATTGTTTTCCATTGTGTATGACTCTGAATTGACTCCTATTTCTTTCGAACAAGGTGCAAGATGCAAGTGCATTGTTTAGGGCACTTACGATTCAATGATTCGGGGTGATTCGGGTGTTTCTGGAAATACGATAATTAGCGAAGATCTGCATGCGCATTATTAATTTTGGAGTACTGTACACTTATCAAGGATCGGTGACTACACAATAATTTCAGTTCAAGCGTGTTTTTTTTTTTGCTATCTTCATTATTTATGATATAATAACACTAGTAATCTATAATATCAACCTACTTACACAGTAATTTACCTACCGAAACTAACAAGTCTAAACCTACACACCTAAACACATTTATAAATCTTAACCACACGTTACGCCACATTAGCTCGATAATGGCGTCAAAAAATTCCAAAGTTTCCAGAAGTTTCCATTGTTACAGCTAACTGCTGGTTTTAAGAATAAACGTATAATAATTAAGTTGGTCGCCATCAATCACCGCGCCATCTGTAGGCGGTGGGGAAAACACCGGGCAAGTGTATTTATAGACCAGGTTAGAAAAAATAAAGTGGAAAATTTATTTATGAAATTACATTAAAAATAACAAAATTGTATACATGTTAACAAATAACTTATTTTACTATTTTGTTCTATGATCATAAACGGATTAACTGAGTCTTTTTAATCCTTTCCTCTTGCCCGCCAGTTCTTTTCAAAAGTTGATTAGGTCTGTTTCTTAAGTTATATAAAAACAATAGATAAAAACAAAGATTCTGAAAACATGCCAACAATTAATTTATTCAGTCTCACAAGCATCTACATTCTACATCATGAAAATTATAATATGACAATGTTATCTAATTCGGTAATACAAACAAATATAAATGAAATATGGTGCATTGATTTTTAATCATAAAATTATATTTCAACTTTTATGTTTAAATATCTAATAATTTTAAGTAAATCATAAGAATGAAATTGATATTAATTGATTGATAGATATTGATATTATCATAGTAATTGATACTGTATGTTATGTAACCTAATTTTAATCTTCGTATGCTGCTAAATCCATCAAATATGATTAACTAAACTAATTCAGTCCGTGTCTATAAATAAGAACTGAAAGGCAAACAACGTACTCAAAGGTAACTTTTGTTAGGCGTATTCGTATAATTGATTGTTCCCGTGAATTTTAAGCGTTCAATTATTTAGTCGTGTTATTCGTAAGCTCTATCAAACTTATTATTTAGACAAAAATAGGCTATTTTATACGGTGTACCTTTATCCAGGTATTATATTCCACAAATTAAAGAGTGACTCTACTATATTTTAGTAGCTAATAAGCGTTTTCAGGTTAATATCATCATCATCATCAGTCCATATACTTTCCCTCTGCTGGGACACGGGCATCCTATGAGGGCAGGTTAATATAAAATTCATTTACTCTGGAGTAAAATCATTTATACGTATTTTAGTGAATCTAATAAACACTTACAGTCTATTGATACCTACATAAAATTATAAATAAAATATTGTAGCTTCATACAAAAAAATATTATTAATTTTCGTATAAGTATAATTTATGAAATTATCCTATAAGAACTAGTTACACAATTTTAAGTTTTAATTTATGATTAAGAATTAGTCTCATTTTTTAAAAATAACAATATCTTCTAATTATTATAATATACCTAGCGGCTTTATCTAACACTGCGACAGCATAATGATTACGACTTACGTTTTTAAATTCCCAAGCAGATCCAAAAATATAAGGGAATTTCTTAGAACAATTCTAAAATATTAATAAAATCCGAATGAAAGTTTTAATTGCGTTCAATATTAGGGTACATAATCGAGTCCGAATTAACTCAAGGGACGGCAGATGCGTGAAATTACTCAATTAAAAGTATTAAAGAAATTTCCATTTAGCCCTTTCTATGCTAAGAAACGTTGGCTAAAATAATTATTAGTTACTTTCCCGTGGATTCGAAACATTGTAGAGTAAGGATTATTTGAACGTCTTATGAAATATTGGTGTTTTCTCAATTAAATAATAAACTCACAAACAATAAAACATGAAGAAATTAAAACCTTAATTACTGAAACTAAAAATTCGTTTTATTTGTGAATTGGAATTCAAAGTAGTTATCTTATAACACGCCACTGCTTGCCCTTTGTCATAAAAATTCATCAATTAACAACAGAACAAAGATTGTATATTGAAAATTAAAAATGTACAGCTCGCGTGTAGCACACACACAAACCTAATGGTTATTTATTACAAACGTAAACGGAAGTTGGAGTTATGAAACCGATACGACTGAAATTGGTTTAATTTTTAATTAAAAACTGAAGAGGCATAAGGCATTAAATTAGTAATATTGTTTACTAACTGCGCATCGCGGTTTCACTCGCATGGCTCCGCTCCTGTTGGTCTTAGCGTGATGATATGTAGCCTATAGCCTTCCTCGATAAATGGGCTATCTAACACCGAAAGAATTATGAAAATCAGACCAGTAGTTCCTGAGATTAGCGCGTTCAAACAAACTCTTCAGCTTTATAATATTAGTATAGATTACTTGTTTCCTGCTCGAAATTAGTAACCCATAGGTATATAATTACCAAAAAATATTACGTCATTGTTGAATAACATCCAACTTGCACATAACTGCATGCAAATGCATGTGTTATATATGCATATTTATTAACTTTGAATCGATCAAGGAAAGCTACATTAGTAAATAATTAAAGTAATGTAAATATTGTAATTAAACACCTTTTACCTAAAATGTACTAACTCTGCATCTAAAATAAGACAAAATGATAAAACTCTCATGTTTTGATTTCTGAAATTTAATAAGGGGCTTATCTATTCTTGACCGCCTCCTTGGTACAGTGGTTGACGCGTGAGCGTAACACCGAGGGGTCCTGGGCTCGATTCCCGGTGGAGACGAAAAAAAAATGTCTCGGTCTGGTAGGACACAGAAGGCTGATCACCTACTTGTCCCTAAAGAAAATCGATCAGTGAAACAGATGTATAATGCATCTGCCCCTTACCCCCCTAGGGGACATGGGACTTCACTTTTTATCTATTCTTATTACTCATCGTAATTTCTATGAAATTTTAGCAACAAAAGCTTAACTATTCTACCCAGACGAAAAAGTACTTCCTATTTATAACATTCATATTTTATTTCACGAAGATTCGAGACTACTTGATTCTAAATAAAAAATCCACTTACTATTTAACGAATTTTAATGATATTAAAGTTCCAGGAACATGAATATCGAATGCAATAGAAGGTGAATGGGATACAAATAATTAGGGGGTTAATGTTGGTTCGTAAACGGAGCACTTACCTATGTGAAGAGCCTGCAGCGCCCGAGCCTTAAAATGTAGGAAGCGCGTACACTGAACGTTGCAGTTGTAGGGAAATTAGTAGAAATAATATATAATAATATAATTGAAATGTTTTTGTTTGGATTGGGTGTTAACGTCAGCAGGAAAAGAACATGCTTTTATTCTTTACTAGCTGCGCTCCGCGGTTTTTCCCGCGTGGCTTCGCTCCTGTTGGTCTTAGCGTAATGATATTTAGCCTTCCTCGATAAATGAGCTATCTAACACTGAAAGAATTTTTCAAATCGGTCCAGTAGTTCCTGAGATTAGCGCGTTCAAACAAACAAACAAACTCTTCAGCTTTATAATACGAAGTAGGTATAGATGACGCACGTAGCACACGGTCCATTTGATTAAAAAAAATCATTCACTTATATCAGTAAACAAGTTGATTTTGTCAATTATAATGAAGAGCAGAAGACCATCTCAGTGTGCGTCCTTCCTATAATTACAAGCACTTGAGCTTGCACGGTTGTTATCCATTGGAGAGGCAATCTCCAGGTCTTAAGGCGTATTCACAGATAGGTACGAGCACAGTGCGAGTATCAACGCAAAATATCGCTTCATTCATTGCTTTAAATTCCTTGTTGTTTGGAAGTGCCGCCTGCGTAATTATGAATGACAAATTAAATTAGTATAATATATTGGAATAAACACTTTTCGTTAATTTCTTTTAAAATTGTACTTTGCATTGCTGGCACATACAAAGCATGTTTGACTTCAATAAAATAAAATAAAATTCAATTTCAATCAGCTTCTGTTTTAACTTTTAGGTGGTCTGTAACATGTATACCTAATAACTATCACGTACCTTCTGTTTTTTTAAGAATTTTTGCTATGGTTTCTATTATATCTGCGTAAGACATTGGCATCTGTAGATTTATTGTGGATAGTCCCTTTGTTATTATTACTAATGATAAGCCTTGCAATTACCTATTATCAATCTACCCCGAGTTAACAATTAATGACGTTTATGTTGTACGTTTCATTTTTTTTTTATATTAGAGCGGGCAACGGAGCAGGTGGGTCACCTAGTGAGGTAATCACCACCGCCTATGAGCACTCACAAGGTTACCTTTGTGAGGCTGTTGCCGACTGTCGAAGGAAGGTATAGGCTCTCTTCATATATTAGGATACTCCTTTACCTCCATATCACCAATCCTTATTTGACAACTTTGAAATTACGTCTTAACAACAAGGTATAGCAGCCAATATTAGAATGTGTTGAATTTAATATCACACAATTAAGCAGGAACTAGGTATGTAATAATGCTATATCTGAGGATGATGTCATTATACACGAGATTTTAGGCTATATATCAAAGGACTAAGGTTTCCTTTACCATACAAGAATAGGTCTAATAGGGAACTAGGAGATGTAATGACGTCCCAGACTTGTTAAAAAAGCTTTACGTAGTGATATCAAAGTATAAGTTACATTTCTCGAAAGAAAATAAAGCACTACATAGGGTCATTGCGCCTGTTCGCGTCCACCTGCCTATTCGCGTCCATTTTGCGGATATCTTTTAGAAAATTCACGAAAATAAGTATACTTTAAGTAAAATTGTAATAAGAAAAATTTCCGATAATACCTCAATGTATAAGAGACATGCACACATATTCAAAATATACCTGCGCACCGCCTATCCTATTTAAAAAAAATATTTAATTTTGGCTATTAAACGAGAGAGCTAAAACGCGCGGGATTTTGAGAAAAAAATAGTGCGCAGCGTCGCGTTTGACGGTAAGTATCTTATTGTTAAATGTGAATTTTTGAATATGTAACTGTTTCTTTACTTTGCTAACAAAACATGGAATAGTAAGGATTATAAATCAGCTTATTTCTTTTACAATTAATAGCTAAAATAAGGTGGACGCGAATTACTACACCGAATTTGTACAACTTCCATTTTGCGTCCACGGTGGGCGCAAACTATACCTATAGTGCATAACAATAGAACATATTGCGTCCACATTGTTTTTCATTACGTAGCAATGAATTGTTTGTTAAAATATGTAATTTAAAATAGATTGTAAATTTTTGACTAAGACTACAAGTTGATAATTTAAATTTTTATTAAAATTAGCAAATTTTTATGCTATTTTTTCATTTTAAAATGGGTATTCTATGAATGAGACTAGTATCTTTGAGAATGAGAGTCAATAAGTCTGTGGTTAAGAAAATAATATAAACAAAAAAGAAATTTAATTCATTAGAAACTAAAAAATAGGGTAGGTAGGTAATCTTAATAGAACTGATTATTATTTATTTACATAACGTAACTTTGTTTTTTGTTAATTTTTAGTTCTATTAATGATGAGAAGATAAATATAAATAAGTTTTTCCAGTTTCCTTACAGTGAATTATATTAATAATAATGTTGATTTTAGGGTTCCGAACCTCAAAAGGAAAAACCGGACTTGTAGGATCACTTTGATATCCGTCCGTCTGTATGTCCGTCTGCCGGTCTGTCTTTCTGTCAAGACCCTTTTTTTCAGTAACGCGTGGAGGTTTAAAGCTGAAATTTATATTGAATACTCAAGTCTACAGTCCCTTGAAGCAGTGAAAAAATCAAACTTATAAGCCAAAGCAATCAAAAGATACAGCCGTTTATGCTGCAAATTTTCGCAAATTTCGACATTCGCAAGGGAATCAAAACCTACAGGGTACTTTACGTGAACACAGACACTTGAAGTTTGGTACGAAGCAACGTCTTATAGCACAAATAAGGGAAACATTGAAAAAATAATCATTTACAGTTAAAACATATGAAAAAAAAACAGGTTAATACGGAACCCTCGGTGTGCGAGTCCCACTCGTATTTGGCCGGTTTTTATTAAATAACTATATTCGTAAATAAATAATTTATTTAAATCTAATTTTTATTTGCATTTATCTGATAAAATATCACCCAATACACTCTTAATTCTTTTTCTAAGCTGGTGGACGCGAACTGGTCCACGGGTGGACGCAAACTGGAATTTTTGGACGCGAACTGGGTAAAACGCCTAATTCTGCTATTTGTCTAGATAAATAAAAACCACATGATATTTCCAACACAATTGAAAGTAAATCTTAAAATAGACTATGTAATGAACACGTTACATAAATTTTGCGTTGAAATTTGTTCTGGAACATTTTTATTTTCTCCTTCAAACTTTCCAACTGCACTAAGTGGACGCGAACAGGCGCAATGACCCTAGTATAAAACAAAGTCGCTTTCTCTGTCTCTATGTCCCTGTGTCCTTTTGTATGCTTAAATCTTTAAAACTACGCAACGGATTTTGATGCGGTATTCTTTAATAGATAGAGTGATTCAAAAGGAAGGTTTTAGTATATAATTTATTAGGTTTTAGACAAAGCGGGCGAAGCCGCGGGTGGTAAGCTAGTATTATATATACCTACCTAAGTATGAGTTTTAATGTCTCCGTCGTTATTAAGCCCAATCCTACAATTTGAATAGAAACTTTATTACAATACTAGATGCTCCGCGCGGTTTCACCCCCGTGGCTCCACTCATGTTGGTCGTAGCGCGATGATATATAGCCTATAGCCTTCCTCAATAAATGAGCTATCTAACACCAAAAGAATTTTTCAAATCGGACCAGTAGTTCCCGAGATTAGCGCGTTCAAACAAACAACAAACAACCAAACTCTTCAGCTTTATAATATTAAGTATAGATTAGGTATACACTGCGCTACATAAAACTTACGATAAAGCAACCGCAATATTCGAGTTTTCAGCTTCGAGACTTATACTGATTAAGATTGGAGCTTAAATAAATAATAAATATCCATCCAAAATTTGGAAAACAAACTGTATTCTCCACAGCATTATAGCAACATTAACCTCGCTAAAATTCATATTTTATGCAGTGGCAACATATTTATGCGAAACTCCTAACCTCAAAAGTACATTTAAAATGTAGGAGTAACGCGAACTTTACGAGGACTGTAATCGTTCGTAATCATGATAAACCCGACAGTAAAAACATTTTTACGTTCAGCCATATTTAATATTTGTACTTCGTAATATTTAATTGTTTTCCTTATAACTTTAGGTCAAAGTTATTCCGCCCACTTGCATGATTATTTTTTTGTGATCGATCATTTTCCACTATGAATAATGTACACATATAATTCAAAAGAGTAAATGTTAGGAAACGTTATTTTAATAACATTAGAAAGCAGAAGTGTTGGCTTGTTTGTTTGTTTGAACGCGCTAATCTCAGGAATTACTGGTCCGATTTGAAAAATTATTTCGCTGTTAGATAGCCCATTCATCGAGGAAGGCTATAGGCTATATCATCACGCTAAAACCAACAGGAGCGGAGCCACGCGGGTGAAACCGCGGAGCGGATATATAACGTACGCCATCTATGAAAATAACTTTTAATTTTATAAATAAATTCATAATATTATGTTCATACTAAAAATCTATTTTATTCATTCTTATAAAAAATATGCTACGAACTTGAACCTCTATCGCTTTTGGGATTGAGAGGTAGTTAATAATAATCGATCAAAAGATAATTGAGTTAACACATAAATTATACAATAAAGGAGTTAATTAAACCTTAGGAGCATACAAAGGATATTGTAACAATGACCTTCATTACAATGCTATATTGAAGAAGCCAACGGTAACCCATCAACCCGTTGACTGCGCCTTCGCTTACTTGACCTACAAATCATTTACTACTGTGTTTGTCCAGTCAGAAGTACCTACTATCCACTGAATCCTGCCTGTTACTAGATATTTTATTCGGAAAATTTCCATTCTAATTTCCCTACAAACACAATATACGACTGTGTTATTGTACCTACTGCTAAAATAATAACAAAGTTAATCTTGTACGTCTTTATGTCCTTACTTTGAACATCAATGACAAATATATTTCAACGTTTAAGACGTAAATTACCATACCAAGGACCGTAATTAAACTTGCCAACTTAAATGTAGCATTTCCTCATAAAACGTCAAAGGAACAATAAACTCCCCTCCCCTGTACAAAGAAGTTGCCAGTTGTCAAAACAATTACCATTAATTCGGGCAAAATGAAATCCTTTGAGACACTCACTACGGGAGATGACAAATCCGATAATGTTTTGATAAGGCTTTTAAGATATTTTAGGCGCCAATAAATCTGTCAGAAACTTTGACCGATCTAACATCGTTGAGAGCTGAATGACTATTTAATTATTCCATTAGAAAGAGATGGAAATTAAATGTAAAAGCTTTTGAAAGTGTTACTCATTTTATTGTTCAAGTTAGAACTAAAAGAATTTGTGGATAAAATAATAACAAATCAATAAACTTTTATCGTAGAAGTAGATAGAGTGAATTAAAATATGTACTTTTGAAGCTCTGTAGTAATAATCTTTACGTTTGTTTGAACGCGCTAATCTCGGAAACTACTGTCCGATTTGAAAAATTCTTTCGGTGTTAGATAGCCTATTTATCGAGGAAGGTTATAGGCTATATATCATTACCCTAAGACCAACAGGAGCGGAGTAATGCGGGTGAAACCGCGGGGCACAGCTAGTTTCTAATCAAAATAGTCGAATTCATTGCATTTATTTATTTTCTTAAAGCTAAAGTAAATTAGAAATGTTATAGGTTATCTAGTATTAGAAGTTTTCTTATTGGTTACTTCAAGAAAAGAATCTTTGTAACCATAACCATACAAAACCTATTACAAAAACAGAATGAATTTATTATTAAACAATTAATTTAACACTATATAGTAACAAGGCATTAAACCGTATTTTACCCTTGAGTTACTATGTACTACGTACTAGAGAGGGCATTGCTACTACACTATTTGTAACACGAGTTAGAGCCAAGCGTCTCAAACATCGCTTATATATCTATGACTAGATAACTAGCCGACCCACGCGCGCCCCGCACCGCCGCGATTGTCGCACAGATTTTGTTCGTGGTGTCCTCTCTATACGTAGTAATAATACCTCAATGATTTTACCCTTCCACATAGCGATACCTTTCGCTCGAGACTTCAAACACTGGTTGCCATAGCAACCGATATAATAACAAGAATATAACCTCTTTAGTGTCTGAATAAAATGTCCAAAAATAAAAAAGGTATAGTGTGGGAAGACAGAGAAGTGCTATTTGATTTGCCGTTTGAGTATGTACATAATATGTTTTTACCTTGTATTGAAAGATCTGTTCCCCATTTTATAAAATACTACCTACCTTCTTACGTCAGGTATACCTGGTTGAACCGAAATGAAAATAATTAAGAAAAGTTATTGAGCGTAACAATAAATAATAATCTTTCTTCTGAGTAATTATTGTAGAAAGTGACTAGGTTTTAAAAAAATATTAATTATTAAAGTTTTGAATAATAAAATAATAATGAATTGCCTCACAGAAGTTAAGTCTTAAGTTAAATCTTTAATAAAAAAAAATATAGATTTTTGCCAGTTCGTTTCTACATTCATTCTAAACTTCTTTTATTATACCGATTTAAACCTGTATTTGAAAGAAACAGTTTGAAAAAATAGAAATATATTTCTCAGATACCTAAAACTGCGCTCTGGCGAAAAGATTTTCGACAGAATCGAACCCATAGAAGATACGAAAGGAAACTGTGGGGTCAAAGGTCGAATGGTGGTAACCAACCTAAGGGTGATATGGCATTCTTTATCATCACCTAGGATTAATTTATGTGAGTATTAACAAAAAACTATTGGAAATTTTTGACAAAACTTTTTTTTTTACTTTTAGTGTAGATTATAATGGTTCTAGATAATAAAAATTTAACGTTCGGAGGAATAGACCTTATAAATGGCTGAATGTATGTATAAACTATTAATTTACATATTAAGTATTTACAAAAAATTGTTTTCGTGTCATGTCTCTCAATAATTTTATGAATACGTATCAATATAATACGCTTTTAGGAAGGTCACGTAGTTTTGTAAAGCTAATAGCCTGTCTATTAATTCGATTATCATAATATGTAGATATAAGTAATGAAGTACTCTGTGTTATATTATGTGAATTGTGATTTTTTTTTATGATCGTAGTGTAGGTACATTTACACGTAAAATATACTACAGTACCTACATGAACTAACTCTATTTTTTTCTTCAAAATTAGCACGTTCTTCACGTCTTAGTTCTTACAAAGAAACAAATTCTTCAGCTTCTCAATATTTAGTATACATGTTTCCAATATCGAAGTGTCCCCATGCCCCACTATTCTACAATATTCATGCTATGATTGCCCCACGGGATTATGGCGGATTGAACTAATTTCACATCCCATGTAATTGTCTCTTCATAATTAATTCATAGAGATTATTAATTTCATGTATGAATAAGATTACTGTTTGAAACTAGTGTATAGCCGTGCGTTGCTCGGTTCTCCTTGACTATAATATTGATGTATTGCGTAATAAATTCTATATTATAGAAATTGAGTTAATTAAAAACTGATTGCACCCAATTGTACAGATGTTTAGATCCTACTAATCCTACTAATATTATAAATGCGAAAGTTTGTATGGATGTATGGATGTATGGATGTTTGTTACTCTTTCACGTAAAAACTACTGAACCGATTACAATGAAATTTAGCACACATACAGAGGGTAACTTGGATTAACACATAGGATAGTTTTTATCCCGGAAATCCCACGGGAACGGGAACTATGCGGGTTTTCCTTTGCAAACGCGGGCGAAGCCGCGGGCGGAAATCTAGTAATAATATAAATGTGAAAGTTTGTGAGGATGTGTGTTTGTGTGTGTGTTTGATACTCTTTCACGCAAAAACTACTGAACCGATTACAATGAAATTTAGCACACATATGGAGGGTAACTTGGATTAACACATAGGATAGGTTTCATCCCGGAAATCCCACGGGAACGGGAACTATGCGGGTTTTTCTTTCAAAACGCGGGCGAAGCCGCGGGCGGAAAGCTAGTTAATAATAAATAGCAACAATATCCTTCTTCATAAGCTTGTTTAAAAAGTTTGTAATTAAATAAGTCTATCCATCGCTACAAGAGCATGCGAACAACAATAATTATTTTAGTTAATAATAATTAACAAAAACAATTATGTAGGTAATATTAAGAAAGTTGTAGCATATATACGTTCGTTAATTTAGTCGATACCGAAGTTTATATTTTGGAAATTACTATTCCAAAATGCTTATTTAACGCACTCAAAGTCGCTTCAGCTAATGCTATACCATTCGTGGAAATATTCCTTGCCTATGAAACGGCCTTAGGCATTTATAAATGAATCCCCAAAGGCACAAACATTCGGTATAATTTCAGTAATTTGATCCGAATAGATGTGTCATGTGAGTCAAAACCGATTTATGTGATATGGGCTTACGATATGCAACGGTAAAATAGGGTTCTTCTTTTTGAAAGGGTATATTTTATTCTCTTGTTTTATTTTTTTTTTTTCATGATAAAATATAGGTAAGTACCCAACGCTACAATCGATGAATATTAAGAACTGAAAAAATTGAAAAAGGGGTATCAATCTAATGGGTATCAATCTAACGAATATATGCATCATCAACATTAGAAAGAACTTGAGAAAATATTAATATGATATACTTAGGTACTTAATATTGAGAAAAAAAGAGAGCTTTTATTATTTTTAGAAACATGCGCTGCCACACTTTTTATCACATACCTTAATACCAAAACCTATTGCTAATTCTTTGAAAGTAATGTTTAAGTTCTGATACATATTTTATAGACTGTCATACAGTGCTATAGTACTTTAGACTAAATTATAGTACCTAAGTCAAAAGAAAATGGAATAAAGGATACTTCCAAAATATTTCTTCAACAAAATTAACCCCAGTAAAAGTAAAATTAGTATTTTCTTCTTTCAGCCATAGGCTTAAACTGCTTCATAACAACCAGTACTAAAACTGTAACCTCTGGACTCCGAGGCAGCACACAGGCGCTGCACGTTCAAGCTGGGTTCAAGAGGAACAGATATGAGTTTGTTTTCACCAATTTGTCGCCGAACTGCGTCCGCCATTACACTACTGTGACTGCTGTTCATAAGTTAGCGGGTTTTCTTTATGCCTTCTACATAATAAATGTTGAAAATTCAAACATTTTAAACGTTAATTTATGATTACAACTAGACTTCTTTTGGAAGTCATCTAGAATCGCAATTCGCATTTACAGTCACATCGAAATCATTTAATAAATAATAATAAATAAATAGATCTTTATTTCAGACAAAAAATCCATATTTATATAATTACAATTACCTACAACTTTGCATATATTTAGGACAATTAACTATTTCAATTTAAAAAAGGTTATTTAATTTAGTATCGCTTCAGATAGTTTCAAAAAACTACTTCAAATCATATGAATGTATATAAAATTAAAATGTTCCTTGTTAAAATTAAGACTCATTAATAGATGTTTGAATGGTTTGTTACGCTAGTTGTTTTCCTAATTTCAGAGCTTATGCGGGGTCAAGGCTGTACAGGGACTTAAAACTACGAAGCGCGATAATTCATAACAAACAATTACGCATTCTACCCCTAGAAAAGGTAGGTTTTTAACCATAAATTATATCTAACTAAAAACTATATTATGTTCCTACAGCAACGTTGAATATCGTTTAGTAAATTAATAAAAAATCTAAAAAAATATTTCCCTCCAAAATAAATGTCACAATTGGATACACGTACTTACTAGCATTTTCTTATTAACGATGAACATAATATATTATGTCATCATGGTAATAATTCCAGATATGCCTGAGTGAGTCTGGAATTTGGAATTTATCAAGTGAATCAGGCAATTTGGGTACGATGGTGGTAAGCAATGTTCGGATAGTGTGGTACGCGGATATCAATGAAGCTTTTAATGTTTCTATGCCGTACATAACTATTGACAGTGTAAGTTTTTTCATCTTGTTTGAATATAATTTTATTGGTCTAACTATTACTTAACCAAAAACCTTCTAATTTCTGAACTTGAAAACTTTTAACCGACATATTACAGTCGTTCCCTGTCGTTCCAGATACATGTTAATGTAAATATGTAAATAGATTTGAAAATTGCAATATGATAAATGAATACAATTTTTTTTTGTCCTCAAAACTAGTTACTTACATAGATTTATTTTTAAATTGTTATTCATTTAAAATAAGATAATTTATTAGCTTCATTAAACGCAGACCATAACACCATAAATACATTTTTAGATTTCAATTCGCGACTCCAAATTCGGCGATGCCTTAGTTATCTATGTGCGTCCTACATCTGGTGGCTATGTACTCGGCTTCAGAGCTGATCCTAAGGAACGACTGCCAGCTCTTCTATCAGAACTGCAGGCTTTACATCAAGCGTATACTGAAAAGCCGGTCTTTGGTGTCGAAATGAATTGGAATCATGAGGTAATTTTACGCATTTCATAATTGTAGGTAATACAAATTTGAAATAACGTTACGATACGATTTTACTGCATTTTTGGGAACATCCATTATAAAAATATATAAAGTATATTATGTCAATTTTAACAAAACTATTAGGTACGCATGTCTAGAATTTTTTTTAACTGATATTTCTATAAATGTTTTTGATCTGCATAAAAATATTCCATGTTTCCAATATGGACAATAAATAACCCAATAAACCGAGTAAAATCGGCCATAGTTTAAAATTCAACCTGTTTTCTAACAATTCCCACTTGGGCTACGTTCCACATTTTCCACTGCACATAACACGATGTAACGTACCTACATTCGAATTGCATTGTAATACGAAAACAAAAATATCATCGCGATAGTGAAAACATAAATATATTATGTAGGTATGAGAAAACTATGCACTGCATAATAATTTAAAATGAGGTTTACTGATCTGTAGAAGACTGTCTGTTCTGTTCGCAAAAACTGTTGAACAGATTTAGGTGAAACTTTTTTGGTTATAATATAGCTATTAGTCATAGGCAACATAAAATAGGCTTTAATTTGTTTTGAAAAACTTAATTTGAATTTGAATCAATGCACTCGCGATTAATATCTCGGGCACTGCTAGTACTATATTAATATCACTACTAATGTATTATGTTTATTTCAGGAGCCACGACCCTTGAATGAAGATATTGAAGAACTGGAAGAAATAGGAGAACCGCGTGGAGAAATGGGACCAACTCTCTATCTAGCTTCACATTTAGCTCAAAACAATGAAGACTCAAGTATCCAACCAGTGTATAGTCCTTACTTGGGGCTTGCTATTGAACCATTGAAAGAAGGAATTACTTTGAAAAGCTTATTTGAAGTTCAAACTACCACATGAATACTAAAATTATTAAGCTTCTATCGCGGGCCTTGAGCGCGGGGACCGAATCCAGAAATTCCGTAACGAAAAAATCTCACGCTCCCCACTCCGACGGGCACGGAGGTGTGGCTTGAACGCATGCTATGCAATAGCTTTACCGCGGCAGTCCCCAATCGTATAGGAGGTAGCAACGTTGACAAGTGAGCATTTTAGTATAGTTGGTTCTTTGATATGCTGTTCCTCTTGCTATTTCGGTTAGAGTCCGGGCTGTCTGGCTGGTCGCAGTGGTTGCGTTTATTAGTGCGCATCTTATCTGCACAGGAAAATATCCTTAATTTAAAGTCATTTTTTAACGCGTAATTTTTAATCTTTTGCCTTTAGATAGATCCATCAGACATA
>CAJQZM010010948.1:0-12632 GCA_907164665.1 Colias nastes | reverse complement strand
TGAAAAGAAGATGCATATTTGTATTACAAAGAAGATACAAGTGATTCTACTAGATATATTCCTTTTTCCTACCCCATAATATGTTTTCTTGAATGCCTCATCGCTCCCTCATCGACGTAAACAATATTACTAGGTTCCCCTTGTACATTTCATGTTTTCATTTCTATTGCCAAATAAATAGAATGCTACAAAGATGACGTTTGTGTGATTTTCACTTGAACTGGCTGTGGTGGAAATTTAATTAGGTTTCTAAGTGGTTGATATCTTACAATGCGAATGATATCTCTGAAATTCAGATAAATATGAAGTAAATTACTAGAAAATATTAATATGCATAGTAAGAAAACTTTATTCAGTCTTTATTTTTACTTTGCTTAGGTATTTGAAAATATTCAACGGAAAAATTTAAAATACTGAATCTGTTTTTTCAGACTTATCCCTAAAGATACTTTCAAACCTTCGTATGGTCACAGGTATGGTATAATATAACTCAAAATTATTTTTGGAAGAAACATTATGTACAAGTTCATAAACCATTTGACTTGAGAAACCTAAACGAAAGCTCAATACTTTATGAATGTAAATATGTGTAATTTGTTTAAATAAAGTTGTTATTTCCTCCAATTCGATTTTACGCGAGTATTGTTCATTTAGAAATGAAAGACTTTAACAGATTTTTAACGCGACTGATTAGTAAATATATTATTATCCCGAAGTATCATACACTGCAGCGAGCGTGGTCTCGCTAAGTCTGTTTAATTTATAAAAGTTGTTATTATTATTATAGAGATGAAGATTGAAGGTCGTTTCCTATGCGAAACCATATGCATGAAATATTAATTAACTTGATGTTTGCACTTTCAAGTTTGATATTGGCTGTTACATCAATCGTGATATAAGCTGAATTGATTTTCACTCAAGGTGCTTCAAGTCAAGAACAAGTTTAATTATAAACATATTATTATGCTCTTATGTTGTGGGAATTAATTTAAATGTTTTATTAGGTTAATTTCAAATGTACTTAAATGGTAACAAAAACTAATGGTATGTAATATTAAGATGAGAAATTAATTATTGACACAAAGACAAAAAGGAAAATTTGCTCTAATATTGAAATTCCTCGGTAGCTGTAGACGAAAATAAGCTTTGGTATAATTTAGAAAAAAACAGCTTATGTTTTTATAATAAAATAACAAACATTATATTCAACTATTCACATGTAACCGCTAGATAAAGTACTTTCCTAATTTTGTTTGCTATTTGTGTTTATTCAGACTTTGTTAGAAGGGCATTACAACATTAAAAGGTTACCTATCGTTATACCAAAGTAGAGCATCATTTTATCAATATCCTCTTTTTTTTCTCAAGTTTTACGTCATTGCGTAACATACATATATATATATATAATACAATCTTACATTACATTTAACATACAATAATTATACGCTACACTAGTAAAATTCACGACAATCTATCATGATATTCAATCTTTCTTTTATCTATCGATAAACCCTTCCTTAGAATCAGTTTCGATCGCTTACACCGTGTAAGCCAACTCTATGGCAGATTAAAAGTTTAATGAGAAAGCGACGAGAAACTTCCCTCATTGTTTAAATTCCTTTGTAAATTATGTTCGAACGGCAGTAAAAGACATTTTATTAAGTGGAGAATGCAACTATTTTTAGATGTAACAAAATATCATGTTAATAATAGTATTATCAGTATAGTTTTAAAATAATATTGTCGCTTCCCGGTATCTGTCCCTATGTATGATTAAATCTTTAAAGCTACGCAATGCATTTTGATGCATTTTTTTTTATAATAGATAGAGTTCTTGAGGAAGGTTGTAGTATATAATTTGTTTAGTTTTAGATAAATCGGAAGAAATCGTGGGCGGAAAGCTAGTTGCTTATATAATATCTTGCACTTAAAGGAATCGAGTTGTTTTGTCTTCAAGTAAATAATTTCTAATTATCTGAAATCGTAAATACAAAGGATAGAGTGTAATTTTTATGATCCATAAACACATTCGTAATTAAATTATAGATTTTCTGTCGATCTCATTGAATGCATCTGATAGTTTGTTTCTTACGTTGACACACTAACCGAATTACATTGAGATATGAATAGTCCTTTCCTTACATGACTTTCTCTTTTTCGCCATAAATAGTTAATTAAAACACTCATTAATTATTCCCATAGGTGGGTTGGATTTGTCGAAGTGTGGTAACATTAACATTTATATGATAACAATGGATTAATGAAAAGAGCTTTCACGCAAAAATGAACTTACTTTTCAGGGAGAAAAAGCTCATATTTCCGTGTTTTAAATTTACACATGCGCTCTATACGAAAATTTGGAGGACCGGTGTTCCATCATTTCCCTCGTTGTAGCCTGAAGCCCTGAAAACTTCAGTACCCGTTTGACCGTTGAGCAGAACGCACGTGCTGCTGAAAATTGGTTTAATTGTACGCCCGCGTTGTATATCGTAATAGTGAGAAAAATTGTGCTTTCAGTGATTTAGTATTCAGACTGGTATTCGAAAAATTAACATTCAATTGAGGTAGGTTTTTGATTGTATTTAAAACCGGTTTAATGTTACATTGGAATATCTTGATTAGATCGGATTTGTAAGTGCCTCGGATTTTCGGGATTTCCTTTTGAACTAATTGATTTAGGATTATAATAATAATTTTAAAGCTCATTAGAATCGATTGTAATTTTTGTTTTTGTTATAAATTCACATTTACCTTTACAAATTTATTAAGGTTGCATTAATTGAATAAGAAATGAAGAATTATTGAAGAAAATTTGGTGAAATATTTTTATAAAATATTTTAATTAAGAATTTCATGATTTATACCAAAGAAAATGTAACCTTTTCAACTGTTCTGTCTTATCCTAAGGCATTTGAAATTAAAATATAGCTAATACAGAATATTTGAGCATATTTTTTGCGTCTTTAGGTACCCAATTTATTACTTCGATTTTTCACTAAGAAATATATTATCCTTGCTCTACAATAGCTATAATATATTATTATGTATAAAATATTATGATCAAAAGAGCTCCAAACGTAGGAAACGAAAATGTACTGACCCTTAAATACAGGAGAATATTTTATTACACAAGCAAGGCAATTTCGTATATCAAATAGAAACTTTCATAGTCTTATTATTTTTATAATAATAGATTTATTAATGAGTTGAATGAGTCCCATTTTATACTATATATGAATTTATTTGCTTAAAAAATATTAATTAAATATACACGGATCAATAACCAGACGAACAGACAACCAATAAACAGACATATTTCAATTATTATATATTTTTCTTGAATTAGCTTTAAGACTGCGCTAAACCCAGACCTTTAAAATAACCAAAAATTTAAAGTCATATTTAACCCTTAAACAGGCCCCGAAGAACTGCTGTAAGAAATAAAGTGTTATATATGGATTTAGGCTTTGAATAGCGGCCTGTATGATTCCTTATCAACACACTCTGAAAAAAAAACACTGAAAGTCCTGAAAAAAAATGTGGGAAAACATAATCCCATTGCCTGGGTAGAGACTACCCTTTATGTGTGATAACTATATATAAATGTCGAATGTTTGTGTGTTCATAATTCTAGTGTTTGATTACTAGATCATTATTATTTTAAATTGTAATAATTGCTAGTTGCGTAGTTTTCAGTAAAAAAATTATATTTAAAAAAAAACACAAGAAACGTCGGGTGCAAAGGCTAGTATAAAAATAATGGGTGATTTGAACAGGCAAAGGATATATAGCTCCCACAAATAAGTTCGACTCAACAGGCTTTGGTCACATGTTCCCCACATTATTATTTGCCTTGTTTCAGACAATTTGGCAAGAAATCGATGCAATAGCTTTACCGCGGCAGACCCCGAGTGCCACACGTTTTTTTTTTTTTTAATTTTCGAAGCACTGGCCAATATTTTTTTCTTTATAAAAAAAAATTATAGTCAGTATGAAGATATGAACACAGATATGAAGCTATTATTCAGACAATGTGGTATAAACTTCATTAATAAATCGCTTATGCTTTGATCACTCGATTTACATATGTATGACATCCTGAACTCAATAATTGTCTTGTCCGCTTGTGTGTAACAATAAGCTTTGTTGAGGGAACAACATTATTTATATATATAATATTACATATTGAAAAATAGCGTTATAAAAGTTTATTAAATGCAAGTTCATTAATTCTAAAATCTCATTTCTTACAATAAAAACACACTTTTTATCACACTACACTAATGTAATCGACGATTTAGCGAAAATTTTTGTAAAGCCGTACATAATAAATGACATACATAGGCTATACTTTTTTTAGTTATAATTCCGAACCGAGCCAGCTAGTTATTAAAAAAAAGTTTACGATTTTCATTGACAATTCTATTTATCTATGTCGTAGTACTATTTATTCTATGTTGAATCAGGTATTGTATAGGTACGTTAGGTTTTAAGTTGTAATAGGTCTTGTAAGCTTTCATTGCTGAAGGACACGACTTTATATTTCATACACTCCATTTTTGCAAACATGTTAATTAGTTTGACTATTGTTTGTGTGGTTATGTGATTAACATGTTAAGTGCTTCTAGAAGAAGTCTAATTGAATGAATAAATGTTTGAGTTTGATTTTGAGTTTAATTTGAATTGATTTCACAATTACGTTTACATATAAACACCCCCAGAACTTTATACAAAAGCTTGTTTTATACGAATGATAAATTTTATGAATCTGTCATATTTTGTGACCTAGCGATATTAATTATTCCATTTGTAGACATAGTATTATACTTAATTTCTCAGTCAATACTTTAATTACATACCATTACTACATAAATTCTTCAAATAACTACATACTCATTCAATTGTTATTTTCGCAAGCATTATAAGCAGGAATTAATATATTAGCATGTGCTCGATATTCTGTAATAAAAGGATATATTTATAGGAATGCCGAATCATCGGGTTTATAAAGGAGGGTGAATCTTTTGAAACTATTTAGTAATTGGCTGATCGTGACGCTGCTAGTTTGGAGACGCACGTCGTTCGTTCATGTAACAGATTGGTGTAAATGCAGTGTTTTTGATACATAATTTAAATTGATTGCATGCAATATGAAAAAAATATAAATAATGATCTTAAAAAGCCTTTAAAAAATGAATTTCGAGTATTTTAGTAGATTGTGTTTTTACAAAGCTGTGACAATCTACTATTTTGAACGCGGTTACGTAGTTTGTATGCATGTCTATTTATAAGATAAACTACTCTTGCCTACTTCTTACTACCTTTACTACTTAGGGTTAAAATTAATATTGTAAAAGTGAATTGCATTATTTTAAGTGACTATTACAGGCAACTATTGAATTCCTTGTTAGTTCTAGTAAAACTGTAAATCCTATATATTAGATGATAATTATTTGCCTATTTAAGGTTAAGGAATGTTAATTAAATTTAAGGAAGGCGTTAATTGCAGCCCCTCATGAATGATTGAATAAACAGGATCGCTGTGTTTAGAATTTTTAGGTATTTTCATGTTAGTTGAAGATAGATACCTACTCGTCACATAGATAGGCAATTCAAAGTAGGTATACAAATGTTATGTTAGTTTTTTCTCAGATGAATAATAAAATTACTTACGAATAATAAATTCCATATCGATTTATTTATTATAATATCTATTATAGATATGAAGCATTAGTTTTGTTAGTTTCTTTTTATGGTCAACCTGGATGCCATATCGATTTATTTATTATAATATTATAGAGAGGAAGGATTAGTTTTGTTTGTTTCTTTTTATGGTCAACTACTCGACAGATTTAAACAATATTTTACCCTCGGAAATCTCTATGTATAGAATAAACTTTTATATTATAATTTTAAACAGGATTATATTTTGTAATATTCTTTGCATAAATTATTTAGCAAATTCATTATTTTTACACGCACGAATTATTATTCATAATTTTGTTACGTTTTATTCTTAGAATACACGTCGCGGTATTTTCCTTGAATCGTAAAAATTTTCATTTTATTGTATGAATAGTAGAATTATAAACTTAATGATGTATGAATTACTGTACTAATTTTGTACTATTCATACATTGACTTACATTTTTATATGCAATAGGGGAAAGCAGTTTTGTTTGAATAAGTAATTTAGTTTTATATGGATAAATGCGTACTATTGTCATAAATATTTATTTATTTATTTATCGAAAGCTTAAGCAAGCTTTTTTCAATTTGAAATGTTAACTAACAATTTTAAATCAAAATTCCGTAGTTTTGTTTAATAATGAAGTCAATAAGTTAATTTTGAAGAGGAAGATTACAAAAATGAATCTTCTGTTATCATAATGTTACTATGGCTTCACCATAGTCTGGTAAATAAAGCCGGCTACACACGTAACTGCCCCACGGTGTGCGCAGGGGCAATATTGGAACTATCTCGGTTGCACGACTGGTGCGGCGGTTGGAGCAATTTCAGCTGTTCACTAAATTGCCCCTGCTTACCTATACACATCACAATTAAGGAGCCATTTTAGTTTAGTATCCGGTTTAAGGCATAGATAGTATGGACTTAATAAAAATCTGCTTTATTTTGAACGAAAAAGACGGGCAATAAATAGTTAAATGCACAAAAGGTTATTCATATTTATCACTGCATCGAGATAAATTTTAATATAATTTAATTGTACAAAAGCTTTAATGGTGGACTCGTTTAAACTTTAAATCAATTACGGTCGATGTCGTATCAATAACATGAAATAAGCATTAAAATTTGAGTGTTAACAATGCTATAGAGTATAAATAATTGTGGGATATGTTCTATTATTAAAGGATTTAATAATTTATATAATTTATTATTTAAATAGGTTAGGCTGGAAAATGTAATAATTGTCTTTACTTTTTACTTGATAAAACAAAGAGGAGGTTCTATGCTCGTGTGTATGTATGTTGCTTTTTTTGTGTAAGTTCAAATAGGTATTTGAGAATCAGAATATGATATATATATAAACCATACTTACTAGGTAGTTAAAATAATTGGTAGGTATATAATATTATTTTTCGCTTTTGAGTGCCTGTTTGTGGTATTCGAATTGGTGTAATTTTATGTTTTCAAAATAATTTATAAATTACAAAATTGTACTTGTATTTGATTACACTACAGCGACACCTTACCTTCTAGAAATCTAGAGTTTAGACCTGTGGCCAAGTGCAAGTTGGTATGTCATCGAACTCTTTGTTGTAGTGTAGGTACATGGTTTCCCAACGATGTTTTCCTTTCCGCTTGTCTATAATTATTATAGTCTATAGTGGTATAAGTCTCGAAAACTCGACCTTTTGATGTCGGTACTGCGGTCTGTGATACTATATATGCTACAGTCAAAACCCTAAACCAGTCAATAACCTTATTGACCGGTAAAATTAGTCAATAACGTTATTGACTAAGGGCGTCGGTCAATATCCTTATTGACTGATTTTATCTGACAAAATCAGTTAATAAGGTTATTGACCGACACCCTCAGTCAATAACCTTATTGACTGATTTAAAGAGCAGACATTCAGTCAATATAGGTTTTAACCAACGTACTGAATAGATTTTAACACTTAAATCTTTCTGTAATGGGCAAGTAAAACAATAGCGAGTTTTACTTGCCCATTACAGAAAGGTTTAAGTGTCAAATTCGACTCAGTAGGTTAGGTTAGGTTTGAACTGCGACCCTCACGCACGAGCCGAGCGAGCGAAGCGAGCGTGCCGCGGCAGCGGCCGGCGAGTGCCAGAACCGACTCGCTATTGTTTTACTTGCCCATTACAGAAAGATTTAAGTGTTAAAATCTATTCAGTTCGTTGGCTAAAACCTATATTGACTGAATGTCTGCTCTTTAAATCAGTCAATAAGGTTATTGACTGAGGGTGTCGGTCAATAACCTTATTAACTGATTTTGTGAGATAAAATCAGTCAATAAGGATATTGACCGACGCCCTTAGTCAATAACGTTATTGACTATTTTACCGGTCAATAAGGTTATTGACTGGTTCAGGGTTTTGACTGTGACATATACATGGAAAATGTTTATACAGTATTTATTTGAACACATTTCTACATTTCCATACCTACTACTAAAGTCATACTACTAAGTCTGTCTGTGAAAATTGTATTAGGTAAGTATTCAGTTTTTTTATCATAAATGTTGTGAAGACTATAATGATAAATCAAAATAATTGTCTGGTAAACAAACGTATTAATAAAACAGGTTAATCTTTGTATACAAAACTTCTTTGTAGGCAACACAATAAGTAATTTCCATTAGAATTATAATGTAAACGCCTCGTTTCTAAGTAAAAATATAATGATCAATTTAGCGAACAAAGGACGGACCTAATCGATCATGTATTGTCTTTTTGTTTGAAATAGTTGGAAAATACATTTTCTTCGTGTTATAACTTCAAAGGAAAAGAAAAAAGTTAACTAGGTCGTGTTATCAAACATATATAGAATTTACAAACCGATTTGGATATGGACTAATGTTGTTAATTGTAATAATATTCATATTGTAGAGGAAAGATTTTTATTTTTGTTTATAACGAATGAACTCAACTTCCATTTCTCGGTTTTAAACACGCTTTCACGACTAGAAAGTTTCCTTTTTAACCTGTAACATAGACCATTTTCATCTAGGTGTTTTTATTTTTATAGCTATAGGTACTAGCTGTGCGCCGCGGTTTTACCCACATTGCTCCGCTCCTGTTGTCCTATAGCCTTCCTCGATAAATGGGCTATCTAATACCGAAAGAATTTTTCGAAATCGGATCAGTAGTTCCTGAGATTAGCGCGTTCAAACAAACGAACTCTTCAGCTTTATAATATCAGTATAGATTTAAACAATGAGATATTCCACCTCGGTAAAAAGAAGTCACTTTAGCTCCTAACCATCTCCAGTTACACAAAAATCATAACATAGAATCTGCTGCGACGTGAAACTGAAAGACAAACTACTACACTTTCATATGTATAAAATAAATGTAGGGAGTTTTTTAAGGTAATAAAAAAATAATAATGAGTAGTTATATAAATTCTAACACTAATATAGTGCTACGAAACCGCATATTACGGAATGTTCGGCGGTACAGCGTTTGATTTATTCAGACCACGGCATCCGTTGAAACTTCGTGGGGCTTGTAAACCGTGACAAAATATAATTTACATATTTCCACAATCTACCTTCGTATCGCATAATTGTATGTGAAATACTCTGAAAATATATGCGTACGAGCATTGCCTGAAGTTTTTAATTAATAACTGGTTTTGTAAGTTTTTTGTTTGGAATAATATTTGTGAACTCAATTTCGTAGTCAGTTCTTGTAAATATACATCACAATGTGTAAACATATGTATTCATAGAACAGTCGTTATTATTATTTTTAGACAAATTTTAATACCTAAGTAGGTAATAATTTAATACATAAAAACAATATGCAAGATAAAGTATATAGCGTAAGCAATATTCATATTAGGTATATGCATTATGATATTATTGAACGATGAAACTATTCTTCCATTCTTTGCTACTTGTGTTTTGTATTATCGCAACAAAAAACTTACATTAAAAATAACATCATTCTACCAAAAGTAAAGACAATATCAGGATATACATAAGTAGGTAGATTAATTATATCTAGCAATCCAAAATATAGTAGGTACCTATAATAATTATTTATCGTGCTATAAATAGACTTTTTGCTATTAACACCAGAAGATCTCCGCCCTACATTAATTTGATCCTAAATCCGCTAAATTGAGGTTCCCAGTATATTTTTAGACAGATCACTTTAATCGAAACAACCTAGCAAAACTAGTTAACGTAATTTATTTTAACTCCCTTAAAGCATTCGCAAAAGCTTTCAGTTCACATTGGATAGTGTTTTGAGCAAAAACAAGTGAACAGGAACTTTTCTGAAAATAATTAATTTAAATTTCCGAGGCGACATTACAATTTGTAGCCGGACTAGTGAAAATTAATGTTGGTCTGGGATTTTGCCGAATTTTAAGAGAAATTCGATGTTTTCGATTTTGATTTATTATAACAAGGTAAGGTCCCGGCTTCGCCACGCCGTAATTTCTACAATTGAAGAATACACAAAATTCTTACAAAATCGTTAGATTGTCAGTTAACACCTTATAATATCTTTAGGAAAGAGTTACAAATCATCAAACATTCTTTCTAATAATCTCATTGTAAAACGTCTCCTTGTTGTAATATGTTATTAGAAATCTGTCTATCTTCTTATTACTATATCAAAATAGTCCAGGATGTGGCCAATATGGCCACATCCTGGACTAGGATAGGACTGATATAGGAATAAACACATTTTTACAATATACTCTAATAAAATTTTCGACCAGTCTATTGTGTAAGGTCATGACAAGCCAATTACGTATTCTCTTCATATAGCCTTGTGGCCCGTTGTCAAAGTTGATCAAACCGCTCATTCATCAGTGTTTTTAGCTTTGTAATAACAACTAGTGTTGACTTTAGGTGTACCGCAAGGCTTGGTTTGTTTCTGCTAAATGAAACTAGTTATTTGCCTAAATTTTTGCCTTTATTGTGAAGAGAAAATAAGCTTACACAGATTGACATATTATTGCGGAGAGATAGATTGAAGTGGTTCGCAAACTATTTTTTTTTTTTTTGTAAAAAAACAAGAGATAAAATCAAGCACAAGAAAACACACGAATTATATAACATAGATTAATATTATTATGAGCCACAGATGAGATATGTTTTAAAAAAATAAATTCGGCATAATTAAATCAATTATAATTATATGTTAATATTCAACATTCGTATTCATTAACATATCTATCCCACAAAACTTTCGCCTTCAGATAATGATAATTTACTGAAATCGAACATTTCTTGTCCACTATAGCCGACATGTTTATTCAGCAATTGGTCCCTAACTAAGCCTCGACTAAAGCAATAAAAGACCCCATTATCAGATGCGATCCGACAATATCAAGTACTTCATAGAACTATAGAGGCAAAACAGTCGTATCTTATTTTATTATCCATTGTCACTGAAATTAATGACATAAGTTTTGTTGAAGCGGTCTCCTGGACTATAAGTTGTTCTGCTATTTGCATCGATTATGACTGTTTTACGATTGTTTTAAATGAGTTTAAACTGTGTTTATCTATGCAATCTTAGTTTTATGGGTGGTAATAATATATTATGAAAACTGTGAATCATAGTCTTAGAGATTTTTACTATTATAAAAGCTCAGTTAGAATTCATTTTCTCTTTCGATGGTGTATTTAATTATTTATTTTTTGCATTTATTCTCATTTAACTGTCTTTTATTCAATGAATTACTTCCATTGTCAAGTTAAAGAAAATTATGTTTATAAAAATTCTCTTCGCAAAATTCAGCTAAAAATACATTTCCCTTGATATTTACGAAAGACTTTATTTTTAAACGTTTCAGGATAAACGAGGCGTACTCGGAATTTTAGCAATTTTTTATATAAAAGTTTATTTTTAGGCTACAATCTAAACAATTTATCATTGGTAAAAAAGCGGTTTAAAAATACATCTTTTTATTGCATAACATCCGAAAACTGTGAAACACATTTTTATATTAAACTAGTTTTATCCCGCGGTTTCACTCGCAGACGGGCAAGATACTCATCCCATATTTTAACTTTTTACAGTTTGTTTTAAAAATTACATATATTTGACCTTGTATTTTCAGCTATATACATAGCAAATTTTATCCAAATTGGCACAGTCGTTTAGTTGTGAAAGCATGACAGACAGACTTTCATTGTTATTTTTACATTGCAGTAACATATACTATTTAATACATTATATGAAAAGTATCACGTAACGAAATATATATCCAAATGTAAACCGTATTTTACCTTTAAAATAAAAGAACAGAATACTAAATCCTTAATAATATTTGTTTATTTTTTTCTATAACAATAAGCAAATTAACGCGTAAAGATCTCTGTTAGCACGCTAATAGGGTTTTCAAACAGTCTGAGCCAAATTAAGCCATTAAAATTTCAGGCAATTGCAGCTAAATGAAAATAGTTAACGTGAAATCCCTGCGAATTTAAATCTTTTAGGTATAACGTTCACTGAATGCTTAGAGTTTTGTTTACTAGAACAAATAATTCTAAATAGAATGATTTTTATTAAGAATCTAAGTATGTGATATGTTATGTTTACGAATACATAAACTAGGTACATGAGCGCTAATATTAAGCAGAGTTTTTATTCTATTTTTGCAAATTACAACTTAACCAATTTCCTTAGATGATTCGTAAAATAAATTACATAGCTTACTACTACGTTTTAAGTTTTTTAAAGTGAAACTTCTTTAGGCGCGTTGAGAGTAAAATTTCAAGGTCGCGTCATGGCAATACCGTAAGGCGACGTCGTAAGGCGACGATTTTGGTATCTTTGCCAAATAATTTCATCTTTTAACACGTGTGTTTGAAACACACGCTCTTTTTTCCTTAATCGTGTCAAACAGGATAGAGAGTGTAGTGAAATATTATTTCACGTCTTATCAAACAAAAGAAGG